>JBBPRK010001536.1:0-11736 GCA_038093075.1 Boletus patriciae | reverse complement strand
AAGTCTAGTATTCAATGATTCATAAATTCCTCATGCCAATGTGCACACTTAGAGCAGTTGCAATGATTTTCATTGCATGGACATACACTACCACACATATTAATGTAACTACTAGCTGTGGGTGCAAGAGCTGCCATTAGTGAGTCGTGTGGGCAGAGTGAATGAAGTATGTATGAGCACGTGTGTACAAAGCCATCGTCATCATTCTTGACTCCCGAGCTGTAGATGTCGATGAGATCTTCCTTGTCCCAATCATCAGCAGGCGGTGCCATGATCTGATTGCAGCGAGCGCGTTTGGAGTGCTTGGCCAGGGGGGGAGAGTCTTTGTCTGACTCGTAGATGGGCTCTAGCCTTGCGGCAAGTGACAAAGGAGGACTGTCAAGGGTGACAGAGGAGGAGGAGGCAACAGGGTATTCATCTTGCATTTCCACTGCTCGATAGAGCAGGGAGCGGGAGGTGGAGGAGTCTCCATTGAGCCACTCGTCTTCTAAGAGACAGTGGTCAGCAACATCAAAGTCGTAGTTGGAGGCTGGAATACCTAGATGGTACTCGAGAGGAGAGGTGTTGTGTGCAGATGAGAACGATGAGGACAGAGGACATGGTGAGGATGAGTAGGCAGAGGATGGGAGGCAGACAGCGGCAGATAAAAACCCAGGCCCTTGGATCTGTAGCCCAGTATCGAGCCCGTAGATATTCTCACAAGTGATGGGGAGCTCAAGCCAGTGGGTGAGAGCAATGGTGTCCTTAATCCCTGTGTGAAAGGGAGGACCTTGTTCACCTTGATACATCGAGGCGGGGCAATGTGCGAGGGTGCAGGGATCCACCGGCAGCTCAGGACTGGAGGTATAGGTGACCAAAGCAATGTGGGTGTGGGCATGGGAGGAAGAGCCTTTCGACTCCTTTTCCTTCTGCTTCTTGCCAATGCGTTTACCGCACTTCCACTTCTTTTTCGAGCTGTCACCTTGCAGCACCTGCTGCTGCTCGAATTTGGGGTCATCCCCCTTATGCTTGACAGTGCTAATCTTGTTGGCCTGAGCGGCCTTGGGAGTTTCCTTCATATGGCACTGATCCCATGACAGGATTGCAGCCTCTCAGATTTCCTTGACAGTAGGGGTTTTTGCCTTTCTGGAGGTGTCCTTAGCTTGTGCAATTATTTGTGCAACAACATCCATTGATTGCAGGAGTTTGGCCAGCAAGAGCATGACCTGGATATTTTGTGGGAAATCATACCCAGCAGACTTGAGATGAGTGAAAGGTATGAGACCTTGTTGAGAGATGGTGCAGGGTGCGCGGACGTAGCGATCTTTGTATCCAGAAGTTCTTTGAATAGCGCAAAAGTGCCAGCGATGCCGGGAGCAGAGTACTCCTCCTTAAGTGCCTTGATGAGGGAAGCGGCAGTGGCATGAGTCAAGAACTTGTTTTTGAGCGAGTCTGAGAAGCGAAGTTTGATAGAACCAACAATGGTCAAGTTCACCTTGGTCCAAGCGATGTAAAAATCGTGATCCTCTTTGTTGGCTTTTGGGTCCAGTGTGGGAGCTGGGAAGTCCAAAACCCAACTGCATCCAGTAGCCTCAATGTAGGCGATCATAGAAGGCCACCATTGGGCCCAGTTTGCGCCAGTGAAGACGGGGACAGAGGAGGTCTGCTGAGAGGTAGACATTTGTAGTTGCTGTAACACGAATGAATCAGCGTTTTGAACCGTCATAGTGTCCCCCTACTGGCGTCCTGCACAAGGTGCAGCTGGACACAGTGCCATGGTTCAGGTATATACACACCCAGCATTTCCGCACAGTGATAGAACCGGTCCGACTAGTTAGCAAATGTTGCAGCCGTTAGGCGCAATACATTGCATTGCTAATTGGGGCTCATAACCTGTTGAAGTCCAGGCATAGACTAGTCTGAGGTAAGAAAGAACTAGTACATACCGGTCGGTTGAGACACTGAAGTGATAGCACGTAGTAGTATCAAGAAGAGATGATATTAGAACTCAGATGAGGAGTTTGAATGTTATATATGAGTGGTTCGCTTATGTAATAGCAGTGGCCATATAGGGTAAACTACAGTACACTACGATACAAAATGAAATAGTACACTATACTTTCAACAACTACTCAGGCTGTTAGACCAGCACAGAACCAGCCCAGTTGCAACACAGGCAGGTGGTCCATTAACTCCAAGGGAAAGGAGCTGCCCAAGGCAACTACCCTTGCGTTCTACCCTCCACTTTGGCAGAAGGTTCTCAATTTGGTGAAAGCAAAGATGCGGCTCTATGTTGCAGTGGAAAATGCATTCCCTGCCCATGCGGAGGCCATTAATGGACTATGTTCAAAGAGCCTGCTTAAAGCTCTTGCATGCCATGAGGACAACAATATCAGACTTAAAGCAGGTAAGTCTTACACCTTCCACTGTGTGCAACACCCATGTATATTCATGTTTGATAGATATTTGGCCCGACTGCAAACCAGACATGGCTAGGCTGGTAAGTCAGGTACACAAATGACAAGAATGTCATTCAACCATTTCAGCTTTATAACAACATCTCCACCTTCCACTGTGAAATCAAGAAGTTGGTTGTGCAAATTGTACCTATTCACTACTGACTGTTCCCCCCATTGAACACGAAGACAGATGTGGAGTGTTTCAAGTCCATTCATGACCAAGCACAAGTGTCACTTGACAATTGGTGTTTTGACACAATCCAAAAGGTCACAGTGTCAACTGGGACTCTAGGGAATCGAAAGTCGAAAGAGACAGACCAAAGGCGCTAGCAATTGGTTCTGAAGGTATTCTCACTGGCTGTGAAGGGGGAAAACCAAGAGAACTAGACTTGAGTTCTCTGGCTGGCACTTGCAGCCTTATATACTACTACATATGTATGTACATGTTTGTGCCGGATCTACCGATGAGTGTTCTAGAATATTCTGGAATCTAGTGGCATGAGGTAGTGGCATGCATCAAGCATAGCCATGAAATGGAAGAAACATGATGTGACCACATGGCGGTGGCAGAATGGAAGAGAAGAAAAGGAAGGACAGCTATGCACTGCATGGAGATGAATAGGGTGAGGAGTGCATGAGGCTTGGGTGTGAAATGAAAAGAGAAGCATAGGAACAGTGTGGCTATTATATGTTAATTTAATAAAATAAGAGAGGGAAAGAAAAACGACTAAGTCTATTGGAACAATTGTTAGGCGTATTGAGCTGTAACATGTTTCCTGTGCAGTGAGGTTGATGAACAGGTAATCCTTCTCCTACTTCACCTACAATTGCTAACTGATCAACTGTAAGGAGAAAATGAGCAACTTCAGACATGAAGGCATCAAACATGTTTGCCTTGGTGTCTTCTACTCAAATACCTCAAAGTTGTTGTGCCAATTCACAGAATTTCAGGACTATGTTCCATACAAGGCACTTCTCCTTGCAGCTGCATTCATAAGTCATTTTCCCTGGTTTCCTTTATTGTTTTTCACCATCAATCTTGCCAGGTACAAGTTCTCTTAGGTATATTCGCAGAACACTGCTATATTCCCCACAACATCAAGCTCGATGTCAACAAGTTCAAGGAAAGCTATGATAAACTAGAGTGAAGCAGGTTATAGGCGATGATTACCATGGCGTGAAACTTGACAATATGCTCAAGGCTTGGGCAACACTTGGAATGTGAGTAAATCATGACTTTGTTTCTTAACCAACTAATGTCCTTTATAGGACTGGCTACTCAGCAGCTGTAATCACACATGTGGGTGATGATGAGGCTTTCATAGTCCTCAATTAGTTACCACATAGTACCAGCATGTATTCCCCGTCTGAAATGACAGTGTTATGATTGTTTTTGATATACTGTCAAAGGCTTGCAGGGTACTGGACAATTGTAAGACTTCGGTACCAGTGCTGTACAACCACAATACTCTATATGGTATGATACAGTCCTTCATAGTGCTCATTCATGCAGCTCCATACAGGCAGCAGGATCGGCAACCACATCTGTAAAGTGCCATACATCAGCAAAAGTCCCACAGTCTACACTGGCCTATGTAGCATATGTACATAATACTGGTTGCACCCATCAACATCCCCCTGTAACATAGTATGATGTAACATACATAATTTCTATGGTGACTACAGTAGCACCATGTGACATAAGGGTCAATGTACACAATGTGTCGACATAGTTCACTGTAGTCCATTGTTGTGATTTACCATTTCACTTCATACAATCTATAGTCCATGGTAGGACTTACTTGAACCAAAAGAATGGGCTAAAACAATTCATGAATTTGCTTCAATATTACTTTACACAACTTATAATCTACTTGAAGCTAAAATCACGCAAGGGGGGTGCACCACATGAAGGGGATGATGGGCGCATGCTCACATGGGGCTGCAGGGGGGCGATATAGCACAAGGGTGAATGAGCAAGGACATGAAAGGCAAGGGCGGGCAACCAATGGGTGCATGCACATGCTCACGATGTCCATCAGCAGGCTTTTCACCTCATTTGTGCCTGGGGGGCTCACTGACTAGAGTCAGGAAGGACTCGAATGTGGTGATGGTGGGACTTAGCTTTTTTTCCTGAGTCCCAGCACATGAATGATGGTGTACATGATTCAGATGGGTGATGTGACTGGGAAAAGATCAGTACATCATTTCTGGAGGGGTAGTTGTGATTTAACTTGACTGTTCATTGTGCCTGTTTGATGGGGTCACAATGGGGTGCCCATTGGATGAGGGCGACATTTGGGTTGGGCATTGTGTCCATCTGATGGGAGAGGGGACATGGTGGGAGTGTCGCACCCATTTGATGGGAGGGGGTGGGCATGATGGTCTGAGGCATCACGCCTATGGGATGGGTGGGGGACAGAGTGGGGGGGTGGTCCAGGACATTGCACCTGTGCAATAAGAGAGGGCCATGGTCAGAGGTTGTGCATTGCGCCCGTTTGATGAGATGGGGGTCATGGTGGGCATGATGGTCCAAGGCATCGCACCTGTAGGATGGGTGGGGGACACAGTGGGCAGACACAGTGGGTGGGTGGTCCAGGGTGTCACGCCCATGCAATAGGAGGGGCTGCAGTCATCGTCACAGGGCCTGGTCATGGTTGGTGTGGTGGACGAGTGAGCACTGAGCGCTGAGCTTCGGCAATTGTGAAAAAAAAGATACACATGATCATGTGACTGTTCAACAATGCAATTCTCACCAAGTCTGGACTCTGCATTGTTGTGTCTTGCTCAGGCTACCCCCACCGCCTTGCTCATCCTCTCCATCTCAACCCTCTGTCCACCTCATATTCCTGCTGCCTTGTCTCACTGTGCTGCCAACCTTCACCCACCTCATACACCTGCTATCCAAGTTGTGCGTCCTTGCCATCTCACCCACCCCCGTGTGTGACACTGCCATCTCATCCTACCCATCTTCGCAGTTGTGGGCATCATTGAGTGAGGTGGAGGTGCCAAGAGTGTCAGCAGAGGGCGCAGAGATCACAGGCAATGACGACAACGAACATTAATCACTATGTACATGTTGCTGTAAAGGGAGAAGACTACTGTAGTCGATGTAGATTAAATTCAATCTTTGGACTGCCTATGTACCTGTTGTCATAAAGAGAGGAGGCTACAGTAGTTGATGTAGTCGACAGTTGGAATGGAAACAGGCACCGCTGACAACATGTGACGACATCAACTGAAACAACCCAACAAGCGCCTCCAGCTCCTTTAGGGAATCCCGAGGGGTTTACTAAGTTATGAAGAGTAACTGGATACTCAAGTGTTGCCCAAGGTGTCAACAATGGGTCAAGGGACTTGCTAACTGTCCAAAGCACTAGCAGTGGATCAGGAGTCACTGTCTGGTGGCTTTATGGGGAAAGACCAAGAGAACTAAACTGGAGTTCTCTGGCTGGCACTTGCGGCCTTTTATACTGGAATGACATAGTATGTACATGTACATATGTATCGGATCTACCAATGAGTCCCAACATAGACTAAGTATGTGGCAGCATGTGTTAGAGGCATGCATCAAGCATAGCCATGAAATGGAAGGGAAACATGATGCAACCACACAGCAGTGGCAGAATGGAAGTATATATATTGAAAGACATGCATAAGGGGTGTGCATCAAGCACAGCCAGGAATGTAATAGGAGAAGGCACAGCCGTAATGAAAAGAGTGAGGTTAACATGAGGCATGTGGTTATAACAAATAAAAAGCATAAAAGATGCACTGCACCGGATGAATAAATATGCATGCACAGCACGGAGATTAAAGAGAAGCTGTGCAACAGCAAGGAGAAGCATGGCTTGGTGCGAAGGCAGTATAGCTGTCATGAGACTAAAGGGAGATCTTATCAGTCAAGACAAGAGAGAAGATAAGGAGAGAAATGAAAAAAATAAGTCCATTATATTAGGTGCTAGAGAGCAACCATAACATCAACGATGTAATTAAGGCCCACACTACTGGCACTTTTCCTTTTTCCAGATGTACAGTTGGCTAGATTAGTGGCCCAGATCTGTTACAGCACCATACAGAATCGGTTGCACAGCACCATCCAATCAGCAAGGTCTGGATAGTGCCAAACATTGTGTACAGCACTGTAGAGATTGCCGACTATAATCTTTATTACTCGGGGGTTACAGCAAGTTACATAACTGTCTCTGTATAGATACCTCTGGGTTTGCTGATGTGTGTGCTGATCCCATGGGTGAGCCAGGGTGACCAAGAGGGAGTTGACCTCTACAGAGTCTGATGCCCACCTGCAGATAGCCTTGCAACTGGTCCATTGGGCTCCTATGCAGTGGTACTGTTGATGGATATAGTGCATGTGATGGAGCTTGTCCCTGTGTTTGAAACAGTGATTTCTGGGATTGAGCTATCAAAGGACTTGTGTCTGGAGGCCTATGAGCAGTACTATCTAAACTCTTTCGCTGACAAGGAATCTTTCAACATGATATGTTAGGTAGATTTGCTTTATATGTATCAATTGCTCTAGACCATTCCCTCAAGATATGATATGATATACTCACCTCGAAGAAATTGATATTAGAACTGTTGGAAGTATAGTGTACTATTTCATTTGGTATCACAGTGTACTGTAGTCTACCCTATATGGTTACTGCTATTACATAAGCGAACCACTCGTATATAACATTCGAACTCCACAGCTGAGTTCTAATATCATCTCTTCTTGATACTACTACATGCCATCACTTCAGCATCTCAACCAATCAGTATATACTAGTCCTTCCTTACCTCGGACTAGTCTACACCTGGACTTCAACAAGAACCAGCAGTTGACATGATAATCAGCACATATGTTAGATCTATGCTCATCAATATCAGAACCAGCAGCCAACATGATAATCAGTACATATGTTAGATCTGTGCTCAAGTGACAAAGTGTCGAGATCGCCAGGACCTTGATTGCGCAGGGACAGGAAGGGAGTATGATCCTAGTGGAGACTTACTAGGACTCTGGTAGGTTCTTGGTTACGACAAAGGAGTAACTTGAGCATAGTGGGAGTGAGCTCAGAGTTCAGATAATGAGGGAATGAGAACAAGATAGTTCATTATTGAGACTGGCTGTAAGGCCAGTCTTATATGCTGCCCAGTACTGTTTGTACATGTATGTGCAATAAGATATATGTGGATACACAGCCCTGATAATCGATAAGAGGGATAAAGGCCATTGGCTGATAAGGTGTATCACAATAGTGATATCATATGGTGCAAGAATTGTGCCATAGATAAGAGATAAGAGTCTAGACCCATGATGTCATAACGACATCATAGATAAGGGTCTGGACCGTCATAATATAAATAGCATAAATAGAGATCATGTGAAAATCACTCTAGAACCTGGTATCAGGATAAGAAGATCCAAATAAGAAATACCAGGATTCCCAACACTCCTCCTTGATGTTCATCTTACAACGTTTTGAATCTTGAAAGTCGGAGAGTGTTTCTTCCCTCTTGGAATTTCTGTTTTCCAAGGTTCTTTGTGAAGATATCTGCAAACTGCAGATTGGTGGGAATGTAGTATAACTTGATTTCCTCAAGCTCCACCGCTTCACAGATGTAGTGTTCAGGAATGCGAATATGTTTTGTTCATCCTTCCTGAGCAGGATTTGAAGCCAGACAGATTGCGCCTTGATTATCAATGCAAAGTGGGAGTGAACTGAGTTTGAATCCCAACTCTTCATATACGTTGCAGATCCAGCAAAGTTGTTTTGCTATCTCTGTCATCCCGCAGTATTTGGCTTCTGTGGAAGAAAGTGTCACCCTTCGTTGTTGCCTAGACAGCCATGAAACAATGCCATTTCCTAAGGAGATAGCATAACCAGTGGTAGAACGTGATGTTTCAACATCTCCAGCCCAGTCTGTGTCAGAGTAGGCACATAAGCCATTTTGGTTACCAGTTGCTGAGTACTGAATGCAGAGATCCTTAGAGGATGAAAGATAGTGCATGATGTAGAGCGCCTTCTGCAAGTGTTCTTCCGTAGGGTTGGAAGAGTACTGCAACATCTTGATAATGGCAAAGGCTATGTCTGGTCTTGTCCCAAGCATGATGTATAACAGTGATCTGATGACCGACTGATAGCGACTTCGAAGTGAGACATCCGACTGATCTTGGTTTGGTCTCGGGTTGTACCTGGTAGGTAATGGAACAGAGACTTCTTTGCAATTTTCTTGACCAAAGTGTTTTATGACTTTCTCTGCGTAGCGGGTTTGGTCTAGAGTAATTGTATGTTTCTTGCGATCTCTGGTGATTCACATCCCTAGGTATTCCTTTGCAGGACCAAGATCTCTAGATTCCCATCGCTTCATGAAATCTTTCTTGTGAGAGAGGACTTGTGTCTTGTTGCTACCCATAAAAAGAGCGTTGTCAACATAGATAAGAAGAATTATGATTTCTCCTCTGACGATTTTGAAGTATGTTCCTGGGTCCGACTTGCAGCAGGTAAATCCCATCTCCAGGAGACTTTTGTGCAGCTGCTTGTTCCATTGGAGCGCAGTCTGCTTTAAGCCATAGATAGCTTTCCCCAACTGACAGACCTTTTTCTCCTTGCCCTTCACTACAAACCCTTCAGGTTGTTCCATGTAAATTTCTTCATCCAGCTCACCAAGCAAAAAGGCATTCTTGACATCTAGGGCTTTGATTTCCCAATCATAAAGCACTGCAAGAGACAAGAGTAGGTGTAGGGTTTCAAACCTCGCCACTGGTGAGAAGGTGTTCTCATAGTCTATTCCGAAGACTTGTGTAAATCCTTTTGTGACAAATCAGGATTTTCTTTGGTCGTCCAATTTCAAAGCAAATACCCATCTCCCTTTGATGGCTTTACGACCCTTTGGTAGGTCCACCAATTCCCATACCTTTCTCTCGTGAAGGGAGCCAATCTCCTCCTTCATTGAGGCAGTCCAAAGTTCTTGCTCCTGTTTTGGTAGTTTGAGAACATCCTTATAGTGTTTTGGAAGGGGGTTTGGACTAGAATCCACAGCGAGTGTCATGTGGTGACATATCCATTTGGATGAATACATATCTCTGATATCATCTTCTTTGTTGGTCAGTTTTGGCGGTTCGACTGGTGTTGATTCAACTATCATCTGCTCCTCCTGGATTGCATCAAGGCCCTATGGAAGATCTCTCTCAATTTCAATAGGAGGTCTATTCCCATATGCATTATCAGGTAATACCCGTGGCACAGGAATGCAAGTAGATCTTCTGGCTTTGACAGGTGGCCTAAAGAGTGATCTCTCATCTCTATTGAAATGGTATTGATGCGGTCTAGCCCAGAATTGAGTAAGTGTTTCTTCTGATGACTGTCTGGGAGGTAACCATGCTCGAGTAAAGAGGCCTTCTTCTGGTTGCTCTTCTTCTTCTGAAGTAGCATAACCAGAGCCCAGTTGGTGCATTGTTTTAGGAGGTGTGGCTCTTTTCTCGACTTGAGCATGTCGTTTTCGAGCAGGTTTCATAGGTGATGGATGATAAGAAGATGGTTTCTGTGATGGAGATGAAGGTGGATCTCCTGGAGGTGTGTCATAAAATAATGGTGACATAGGTTGACTTTCCTGTTTGAAGGATGGTGGTCGCCTTGTTTCTGATGGTGTACTCCAGGGTGTGGTAACAGGCCCTGATCAAGCTCGAGCTTGCTCACCCCGACGAGGAGCCCCCTTTGCTGGTGCACTACTTCAACCCAGACGTTGACTATTGGATCAAGACAAAAGTTGACAGCACAATCGTTGTCGCTTCACCTGGGCAACAACTCTTCTTCAAAGCCACCAATGTCAAGTCATTCCCTAGCTTCGATCACCTCTATGCCCGCACTACTTTGTCTCTGCAACATCAGCCAAACTTGTGTACAATGCTCACTCAAGAATGCCAATGAGCGAAGCGCAAGTTGGTCGAGACAGAGCTACATGCCCACACCTGGCAGCTTCAATCTCGTGAAGTCATTGATCTATCCCTAGCTTCTGATGTCGAAGACAATGTGTCTACAATTGTGGAAAATCTTACCCTGCAGCCTCACTCACAGAAATTGGGGGATAGACTTACTCATCCCCCCGGGCCCACTGACAAGCCCCAACATGTGCGTGAACCTTTACAACTTCCAAGTTCAAGGGATGCTCAGGACACTTGTGGCGCTGATGGTGAGCGGTTTTGCTGCATTAAGGAACCAACTAACGACTGGCTCAGTCTGGAGCAGGTCTGTCTTCAGATGAAGGTGACGCTTTACCTGTACATCCCTATCCTGTGCAGGAAGCATCTGTGCGTGTGGTTCCCGGCGTCTCCCTGCAAGCAGCTAAATTCCCATCGAGCTTCTATGCCACGGATGTCCACCGATCCTTCTCATTTGAGCGGCAAGGTGACCTTACAGTGGAGATACAGTTCTAACAGTTCTTCAACGTTCCCTTCAAGTCGTCGACTTACTATGATCATAAGGCGTGGTGGTTGCAAGCTCCAAGGGATGCACGCAATTGGGCTCTTGCAGCCAGATATGAGGAAGATGGCTGGTATTCAAAGTTCATAACTGTGTTTCCTCCCAAAGATGCAGACTTGAAAGTGGCCAAGAGGAAGATGCGCGTGGCAGCAAGAAAGCAAAAGTAGCCTATGTATTGTCTTTGCTGTCTTCGTGTACTACCCAGCTTTGATTTGTCTATCTCATCGTACTGTTGTTTTCATAACACTATATCAGATTCCAAGTCGACCATGATTGTCGCAAGCACTCTGATACTATTACGAGTACTATACAGGTGAAATCGAAAATCTATGACATTGCTAATGTAGGGAGAGGCCAGTTGCCAGGGCAATGCCCCTGCTTCTCCAACTTTGCCTTCATGACACAGTTCCATCACAATATCATCTGGTCCAAAAAGAAATCATACTTATCGACGAGCATTTCTCGACAGATGCCATTGTATCCTCCAAGCCAAACATTTGTTTGCTCTGCCACAGATGAATTGAAAAACCATCCCTTACCATCGACACCAAGAAGTTCAGGAAACACTGTGAGGTTGCAGTTTTCTTGACAAAACGTATGACTTTCTTTATGCTTTGATTTGAAGTGGAAAACGTCGACTGAGAGACCGATGTTCTCAAAAAATGGATCACCCTTGATGTGCTGGGCAAGACTGCAGTTGTTGTCAAAGATTATATGATTTGGCTTGAGCAAGTCAATATAGAAGATGCGCTTGAGAAACTCCTATAGCGACCAATGAGTAGATGGCACAGACGATAAGAGGACCCATACCA
>JBBPRK010001535.1:0-11739 GCA_038093075.1 Boletus patriciae | reverse complement strand
GATCAGCAAGGCTCTGAATGCCAAGTCACTCGCCATGAAACAAGTGATCGATTGCCTGTTTGAGCGTTTCAAGAGGGGAGGTTGCGATTGAGTTACCATATATGGGGTTGCGATCAGGTTGCGATCGCCGGCCGGCGCCAACCAGCCAAGGGCGCCGGAGTAGAATATTAGATGAGTGGAAGGCTGCGTTTCTGACGAATCGCGGCCTTTTCGAACCCACCGTGATGTTCTTCGGACTCACAAACTCACCAGCCACCTTTCAAAACCTTATGAATGACATCTTGCATGATCTCGTCATGGCGGGCAAGGTCCTGGTATGCCTCGACGACATCCTTATTTTTACCAAAACCCTCGAGGAGCATCGACAAATAGTTGCCCACGTACTTCAGACCCTACGCCGACACCGGTTATACCTCAAACCGGAGAAGTGCGAATTTGAACGCACCAAGATCGAGTACCTCGGACCCATCATCTCTGAAGGGGAGGTCCGAATGGACCCAGTCAAGGTGCAAGGAATTTCGCAGTGGCCAACCCCGACCTGCAAACGAGACCTTCAATCATTTCTGGGTTTCGTCAACTTTTACCGTCGGTTTATTCGAGGGTTCGGCGACATCGCCAAACCCCTCAACGCCCTCACTGGTAATGCTCCTTGGTCCTGGTCTCGTGATCAACAACAAGCTTTCGACACTCTTAAGACTGCCGTCACGTCTGCCCCCGTCCTCGCCATTCCCACTGACTCCGATCCTTATCGTGTCGAAGCTGACAGCTCTGGTCACGCCCTCGGTGCTGTCCTCTCCCAATGCCAAACGGGCACCTGGCGCCCAATTGCGTTCCTATCCAAGTCCCTCACCCCCACGGAACGTAATTATGAAATTTATGACCGAGCATTACTCGCTATCATGACTGCCCTCTCCGAGTGGCGCCATCACCTAATGGGTGCCCCCTCCTCTTTTGAAATCTGGACGGACCACCAGAACCTTGCATACTTTCGCAAACCACAGAAGCTCAATCGACGCCAGGCCCGATGCAGGCCATAGACCTGTTCGAATACATCCAAACATTGGGATAATCATCCACCCTTTAATACATTTTTTGTGATGATACAAGCCATCAGTGTTGATACATCCAGCATTACTGTGCTGGATTCATCCAGCATCTCAGGATATATCCTCCCATTTCACCTGATGTGTAGGATACATCCATCCCAGATGCTCTGTTCCGAGCATCCAAATGGCAATCAGGGCACTGGCAGCCTCGGTTGGTTGATCAGCTTCCGGGAAATGTGCCGCATCACACACGCGAATGCCCTCACAATGCTTACCCCCCTTGTCGATCACCAGGCTCGATTCGGCTCGCCCTGCATCTGCGATCTGATGAGAAATTGCCAAATCGCAGTCCGTGCAGATCGTGTTGGTTGGTCGGTTTGTCGGGGTTCCAACTCCCTCGCCTGGGACTACTGGTTCGGTTGTTACCCGTACTCCCTCTTGTGCTGCCTCGCCGACCCCGCCGACCCCGCCATCAAACGAGCGCGGTGCTCGCACCCTCGTCCCCTCGTGCTTTTTCGCCCATTCCGCTGTCGCAAGCACGTTCCCGTCCCGTAACCTGCAGCCCAGTTCGTTTCCCTTGCGCCACCTCGCTCGCACTCATCGACCCCATTGTTGGACGAGTGTGCGAGCACGCACGTCCCCTCGTACCGCCTTCGCCCACCCCGCTTTTGTAGGCACGCTCCCATCCTACCCTCACCGACCCCGCCGTCCGACGAGTATGCGAACATGCACGTCCCCTCACGCCGCTTCGCCCACCCAGGCCACCCCACTGTCGCAAGCTCGTCCCAGTCATATACCTGCAGCTCAGGCCGTCCCCTGCGCCGCGCCGCCCACTGGCACCCTCGCCGACCCTGCTGTTAGAAGAGTGTGCAAGCATGCACGTCCCCTCGCACCGCCTTTGCCCACCCCGCTTTGTAAGCTCGCTCTCGTCCCGTCCTCGCTGACCCCACCCTCGCACGCACGTCCCATCACGCCGCCTCAGCCACCCCACCCCCTTCTGTTAGATGTATTCTCAACCATCAATTAGTGCGTATTTTTCCAGTACATCGTGGTCCCTTTATCCTCCCTGCCTACTAGTAATCATCCCTTATGTGCGCCCGTGAGACTCGGACTCCATCGGGTCTCTGATAATTCGTGCTGCCTCACCAGAACGCTGTCGTGAATCTTCGACGACATTCTCCCATTTAATTTCTCACAATCTGCCAACGCATGTCCATTCCACTCGACATACTCCCACTGGACTCTTCAATGGCGTTCACGAGCGCACATTTTTATTGCAGTGAGTAGACTATAGAATCTGCTTACAGTGGTAGGTATCCACCGGGGGCATAATTCAGTAGTAGCCTGTACTATTTCCCACCTGTCACACACCTGAAGTTAATAATGTCATGAGAGAAATGTTAGATCCAATGACCCCCCTGAAATTTGAAGTTTCAGGCAGGTTGTGGCAGCGTGAATGTTATTTTGGCATTAAAAACAAATGGAGGGTTACAAATAATCTGAATCTGTACCGGGATTCATAATTTCAGGCACGTGGGAGATAATTACCTTACTGATACATAAAATTCCAGTAGAGTCCCAGTAAGGTAATTATCCACCATGTTCCCGAAATTATGAAACCCAGTACAGACTTAGATTAATCATGACATGCCATGAGTTTTTAATATCAAAACAACATTTACATTACCACAACCCGCCTGAAACTTGAAATTTCAGGGGGTCATTGGATCTAACATTTCTCTCGTGACATTATTAACTTCAGGTGTGTGGCAGGTGGGAAATAGTACAGGCTACTACTGAATTATGCCCCTGGTGTATCGCACACGGATCTATCCATGGATTTCGCCGAGAACGTGTCACATAAGGATCGTGCGTGTGTCGTTCAAAGATGTATCAGATATGTTGCTTGCAGTAGTCATCGCCCGCAGATGCATACCCGCAGAATACATACGCGTCCATGAATATATCGAGTCCCCGAGAAGCACGAACCTCGGTCTAGATCCTCTGATATACATACGCCGCTTCTTTCGTTGACACGGATGTATCTATAACGCACAGGACAAGTGACGTCGACGTCATTTATGGTGTCCTCGAGGGGCCCACCAACATACGGTGCAGCCTGGGTGATGGGGGTCTTGGGTTGTCTCTTTGTCACTGTCCGACAGGCTGGCACCACCAATGCATTGAACGCACACATTTCCTGGTCACTGAGATAGACACCTCTTCTGACATACTTCTCGCTGTAGTAGCCACTAAAATCGAAGCACCGGTCCCGACGGAACCATGGTGACTTCTGACACGGAGAGCTGGGTGACAGGATTATCTCGCTGTGCAGATGAGATGGTAGACTCGGAGGCGATATATCAATTGACTGGTATGTGAGCACGAATGAAGCGACGCTAGCGGGAGTTTCGTACCGTAGAGTCGGTGGATGTATCCTGATATCTCTCTCCGAGGCAATAAAATTGATAACTCGTGAGTCCGCGGAAATGCTGCACTACTGCGGATATATCACAGACTCGGATGACAGGCTCAAACCGATGTATCAACGGATACATCACCTGTTGTAGGAATGTGCTGACTCGCGACGGACTCGGAGCAAGGTGATCACGCTCGGGTTGTGATGTATCGTGCTCCAGGACCTTCCCTCAAGAAGGTAAGCCGTAAATAGTGCGTTGTTCGACTCGAAGCATTCTCCAGAAAAGAGCGTCCCCCTTACCATCACTCTAGCCTCGCTTGCCTTCTGCCAGTGCCCGTCAACGCGCTATGGCACCAATGTATGACACGCGTCTCACACGCAACACAACCATGGCTGACGTGACGACGATCCAGATGTTTCAATCGGACCAAGGAGGTGTAAGCGTATTCAACAACGCGTACTCGGACATCACTAACTCACCTCCTTGTACAGCCAGATCTTAAATACCTCTCAGCCGTCTACTATGGGGCCGGGATGACCACTTCGGCGATAGTCTTACTTGTAGTCGACAACAACAGTATCTTGCTCCGGCCGTGGATCGCGACCGGCCCATTCACACCCTTCACGACCATCCGCTCCTTGAGCGTGTTTATCGAACACTTTCCTGGCACCGAAACGCGAATGAAGAGCGCTTTTACGATCTGCGCCACAAAGCAGAGGAGAAATCCACAACCATTCAACAGTGTTGTGGAGTCGATAATGGAAGAGTCAGACCCTGACGTTCATCCGATGTGGCGTGGAGACATCTTGATTCTCAAGAACGACCAGCACAACGAAGGGGTATTCACGACGATGGAAGAGGCAGATGTTTCATTGTGTGACGAGTTGTTGAGGGCGGCCATTTGCACAGGTACCTTGTAGACTACCGCCGACTCGGAGAACCGTCGTGTGTAAACCAGTTCAGTCTGAAGCGCCAATCTTTTGCAGTATTTGCGTGGACGCTGAACTCAATGGCACATTCAGTTCACCTACATTTCGGAACTCCGAACCTGACAAGTGATGATGGGAGATGGGAGTGAGCCGCCGGATTTAGACAATGCAAAGACGCACAGGTCGTCGATGGTGACACGGGCATGGATGTATCCCTAGATCATCATCGCAGGATGCGATCGGGGAACCAGGCGTGTGGTGCCAACTGCGTTTCCGAGTCCAGGGACGAGAGTGAGGCCGGCGTGCCGACGGCCACGGTGCAGTATTATGCCGTCACAGTATCATTGGCAGCAGTCTAAAGTAAGTATACTACTAGGTTGTATAAGTTAGCGTTCAAACGCAGCGCTAGCTTATAGACGGGTTCGTAACGCAAAACACAGTGAACGTGAACGCACCATTATTAATGTTCGGTGCACCTTGAAGAACAGCTTCTGAGTAGACCATTGAACCCCCGTTCCATTCTTGACAAGTCAGATTCAAACCGGTGTTCAGGAGTGCCAGTGGGCACTCCGTCACTATCGTCGAGGATGCACCATGAACGAACGGGGTTGATATATCGTAAAGCATGTAACCGGAGTGAATGGTTGTCATCTCGTGGAAATATGATGGTGGTAGATGGAAGCGGCAAGATGTCGCATCTAGATTGACAGGAATATTTGCACCGGAGCTTCTCGATATATCCCATCCATCAGCCATGGCGGACGCAGTAGAACGCTGACCCGAGCCGTTCAATTGACCATCATGGGACTTGTCACCGCTCGTACCAAGGGTTGAAGGATAAGCTTCTAAGAGATAGTCTCATAAAGATCGTATAGAAGTCTCATAAGTATCGTATAAAGGTCCTCAAAGAAGTCGTATAAAAATCCTATCGCCAGCTACCACTATAGAGTACCTTCACTGCTTATGATTCCAACTTCAACCTGATTCTCATTATAATCATGGGGCGGCCGAAACTCTACCAAACTGACGATGAGCGCAAGGCAGCTGCCAGGAATCGTCGCCATCAGTATTATCTTCGGTAAGACCCTGATTCTACATTCCCCCATAACACACCATCCTCACCAGACGCACCATCCAGCAACAAAGACAAAATAAGTGCCAAACATAAGGCCAAGTATCGAGCGCGTCGCGGTCAACAAACATTGTCAGTGCAAGTGTCCGCCGTACCATTATCCACTAACGCACTTTATAATATCAACTTAGGTCTACACGAGCTGAAGGGCAACCCCGAGTGCGCGCAGAGACGCCATGCAATGACAATAATTGCTCTCCGCACCTGTCCCAACCCACTTCCCCCTCTTCATCTAATGTCGATGGCACCAATTCTTCAGAACCTGAAACTAGTCGCCCGTGAGTGAATATGTATATGCTACTCGCTCTACACCACTGAACCACCAACAGTGATGATCCGCTCCAAACATATATCGGCAAACCTCCCCGTGAGTTCTTGCAAGAACTGTATGACGTGTTCATCAGGACGAACAGTCTTGATGGCATGCGTGCAGTAATGTTAGCTCTCCAGGGTATCATTGACGACCAGCGCACCCACGAAAGTGACATTCTCTATGAGTATGGTGTGGGGCAGCTTTTGGATGATGCTGCACGGGCAGCGCAGCGCACCAAGTCCATTTTGCACGCAGTTGAAGACCTCTACTGCAGTGCAATTGTGCCAGACTATGATGATCTGAAAGAGATGTATGCGCGGGGCGAGTTGGCCTTCCAAAGTATGTAGCGCTTCGATTGTGGTTTAGACTTTGTGATCTCGAAGTGAACGGATCAATGAACCCGTTGATAGTGTTTCATGGAAGGATACATCACATTGGTTCCATACTGGGTGATATATCGCTGATTCCGTACTGAGTGGAAGTAGCCAATCCCGAGGTAGATCGGGCCCATATACGCTATCCATGGTTCGAGGGAAAGGCCGTCGCAAGCCAACCCAGTTACCCAGCGCATTTTTTCGTCTCAATACCCTCCTGCACACACGCTCAGTACGTGATACATCCTCCTGTATGGCATACGCACCTTAATCCACGCCAACAGGTGGCCCCACGCAAATGGACCAGTGATGACGAGGAGACATGGCTATCAGCATGGTACCCCACATACCAAGAGAACCTTACCAACAAGAAGAAAAACTATAATGTGTTTTTCGCCGACCTGTTCGAGCAGTGGTTCGAAAGGTTCCCTGTGAGAGAGAAACGATTCCCGGGCATATCAGCCGACGAACTCACTGCTGACCAAAAGACACAGTTAGCCAGATACGTGCAACAACGCAAGGACGTACGGATCCATTTCTATCTCCAAGTCCCCCGAGTGATGTTACTGACTCACCAAACAGCAAATTCGCCACCGGTTCAAAAACCAGTTTTCAAGTACGAAGTCAGGTCGCCAGGCCCGCGCCAATGCATCAAACATCTTGAAAGCAGTCGTTAGCAGTGCTGCAGCAGAGGAGAAGGCCAATAAGCGTACATTTCAGGAGGTGGAAGCATACTCAAAGCTCTTCTTTCAATCAAAAATCAAGCCGGCCGTCGGCGAGAAAATGGGAGTACCTGAAGATGGTGTCGGTAAACTGGATCTTGTGGTCATCAAAAAGTTTACGCGCGAACTCTACCAAACTGATGTCAGCAGGGCGTACCCTGCATTTGACACAGGCATCATGATTCCCTTTCGGGACTTCCTGTATCGAGTCTACCGTACGTTTCTTGCAAGTACTATCAAAGCAACATGGAATAATGTTAGTGTGTTGTTCAGCGTCCAGCTGCACGCCCCGCTCAACACCAGATCACGTGCCAGCAGCAAACCAATCACCCCCAAATGACAGCGGCAGTCCCAGCGCCATTACAGTTGACCCAGAGGATACATCGCTTTCCATGGTAACACCCACTGCTCCACTGTTACCATTGGATACATCAAGTATCACTACACTCTTCACGGTGGATGCATCTTCCACATTAACGCCCGCCGTGATTGTTCCATTACCACCGTTGGATACATCAAGCTCCACTACACACTCAGCAGTGGATCTATCTTCTACGTCAATGCCCATTGCTCCAACACTCTTGGATACCATGGAGGCATGCACTGCTTCCTTGCCAGATACAACTGGGGATACGTCGGTCGGCAATGGTATGACAATGATGTAGAGCATCATGCAGGAGTCACCTCACTGGCAGTATGCTCCTGGGTCCTTCAGCGCACTGCTGCATGCCAATGGTCCAGATGCATGGATGAGCGAAGATTTCAATCCTTACGTGCCTCCCCTTGAGCAGTTCACATGCGGCAATCCCGCCCTGCCAACTCTTCCACCTGTCAATTACCCATCTACTACACTCTCAGCAAGTTTGCCACCCACGCCGGAACTCACTAGCTACGATCCCAATCCAGCTCCACCCGCCCAAAGCTTAGTAGTCCCAATAACTGTACCCCGGGCCGCTTCGCAGACAGAAGGGGGTTGCGAAATAGTCATCCCTCAAGTTCAAAATGCCACAATGCCTGAGCCGGGCACCATGGAGATGCAGGCAATTTCGCCTACGACCGGTGCTAGTGATGCTTCGATAAGCCAGCCAGGTGATACTATGTTGGAGGAATTAAGGGTCCAACCTGCGGGTGCTGATGTGGCGGAGGTTTCCAATGACGGCGGACATGCTAACAATCGCCAGGTTAGGCGGTCTCGCACGGGGCGTATCATTACACCTGCAACACGGAATGCAGTTGCAAATTCTATTGGCAAGGAAAACGTATCCATGCGCCCACTGAAGCGCGCTCGGGAGGACGACATCATGGGGGCGGCACATCGTCGACTCGGACGCAATGTCTAAGTACATAGTAATTGTATGTAGCCTCTTGCCAATGGTTGGCCCAGTGCTGCTGTAAATTATATTGTTTCCGAGTCTCGACTCCCTTCTCACGAACGTGTGGGATGCATCCGTGCTCGTGATGTGTTTGTTGATTGTGGCAACATGGTCTTCGTTGCAGTCAACATGCCCAGCCGGGGAAAGAGACCCAAACTCACCAGGCTTACACCTTTGCCCGAGTCATCACAGGGAGCGGCTGATCGCGTTCACCGTCACCGGATTTTCAATGTGGATCCCTCAGGATCATGCTCCCTGCGGACCACATACATTCCAGCAATGCCAGAAATGGTGCAAGTCCCTGCCAGACAAATAGTCAATGGATACATGGACTCGGAGGTCAAGATGTATGACGTGACGGCTTGGAACGATGCAGATGTTGCATTCGGGCCTGGCACAGGGGAATCTGAATCTCCTGGGGTGATCCTCGAGCAAACGAGTGTGAAAGGCGCTTCTGTAGTAAGTGATATACCTATGATGAATGGTGGATGCAGCTAATTCTATTATACAAATAGTATCGTGCTCAGTTGTGGGTGCCTGAAAGGCAGTCATTTCTTGATGAACTCATCAGGTTAGAAGGGCGAGGGCCACGCGAGCATTGGACCTACTGTCAGTGTGGACACGAAGAACCTGAATTCCGTTGCGAAGATTGCTTTTCGTTGGATTTCTTCTGCAGGGAATGCATTTTGCAATGCCATCAAGTAAATCCTTTGCATCGGATCAAGGTATGACTTCTTGAGCACAATCAATGACATTACTTGGTGGTACTCTAGAGATGGACGAACGGCTACCTTGCAAGAATCTCCCTCAAAGCTCTTGGGCTACGTATCTAGCTGGGTCACAAGCCAGGAGAGATATGTCTCAACCGCAAGGCTGCGCATGACAATGATTTTGTTGTTATCGACGTCCACGGGCTTCATTCTGTCAGTGTCGACTTTAGTGGGTGCGAGTCGGCGACAAGTCGATACAAGCAACTTCTACGGGCGCGCTGGTTCCCTGCTACTATCAATGATCCACGCACCGCTGCAACATTTGCCGTTATTGAAAATTTCCATCTACTCTCTTTCGAATCCAAGGTCTCTGCATATGACTTCTACCACAGTCTTACCCGCCGGACTGACAATACTGGTACCGCAGTGGTACGGGTGGGTGTGGTTGCTCTTGTGGTATCCACGAAGTGCTAATATACATTTCAGGATGGATATGCTATCTTTCTACGAGTTGTTAACCAGTGGAGGCACCTAAAAATGTTAAAGCGGGCAGGCCGGGGGCACGACCCCGCTGGGGTTGACGCTACACAGCAGGGGGAACTAAGTGTGATCTGTGCCGCTTGTCCTCATCCCGGAAACAATCTGCCAGACGACTGGATGGATGCCCCAGCTCACCTGAAGTAAGCGGCTCAGTGTGTACTTCACATTTGTGTGCTAACAACGGGCGAGTAGATTTCTATATTCTTTGTTCATTGCCGTCGATGCAAACTTTCATCTCAAGCGCCGCAAGGTCTCGTCGGAGGAGAAGGACCCGGGATTCAATCACGGCTGGGCATATTTTGTTGAGAACACAGCCTACAAGGGTTACCTAGCTGCCAATGGTAATGTGGTACAGGAGGTAAGTGCAGTATAGCATGGTTCTCAAGATCAACTTCTCATGGACGTCGACAGCGCAGCACATGTGTCAATCACAATGCCGAGAACTTGGCTGACACGAAAGCTACGGGGGGTCTGGCAGCGTCAGGCTGTGGTGCAGTGGATTGTCGCCATGACATGAAACTGGCATGTGGTGTAGGGGACCTCCAAAAGGGTGAGCGGTAAGTTACGGTTTCACTTATCGCGGAGTGGGACGATAACGCACACCTCAGCTACGTTAACATGGACTACATCATTTTCTCAGCGCTAGCATTCGCTCCCAAGACCGATCTGAAGATCATCAGCCTTTCGTATGACATCGCATGTCAGTATCACAAGAGAGTCTGGGACCGCGTAGCCGCACTACCCCCTTCCCTGCAACTTAACCGGGAGGGAAAGACAATAAACTTCTTCGTTCCGAAGTTCCATCTGCCGGCGCATATCGAAGCATGTCAGACGGCGTTCTCCTTCAACTGGGCCTCTGGAGTGGGCCGAACTGACGGAGAATCCCTTGAACGTGGATGGGCGAATTTGAACCGCGTGGCCAGCAGCACCAAAGAGATGGGCCCTGGCACTCGGCGCGATACCATTGACGACCACCTTGGGGATTTGAACTGGAAGAAAAACACTGGATTGGGTAGATTCCCACTTTGTTGTGGTCCTAGATGACTGATCTCGGGTGTCATTCCAGGGCATACATTACTCAGAAAACTCGTGGTTGCCATCGAATCGCACAGTGAGCATGCCGTCGCATTCAAAGAGCTCGAGGAATCCATCAAGGCAACAGAGCGTGGGCAGCAGGAGTTGAAGACATGGGAGAGAGAGGTCGAGGCTTGGGAGTTGGATAGGTCTCAGCCGAATCCATTTGTGAGCAGAGTGTCTCGTATGTTTTTGTTGTCAAGCTTGGTCTGCTCGCGTGTTGATATCAATCGTCTCCAGCGTTGACTCTAGCGGCTGTGCGGCTGCAGCTAGCAGAGCAGGATACGAAGGACCTGGAGACTGGTTCGGCCACGGCACTCCATCCTGACATCACACCCAGCCTCCTCACCAGCCACGGTTTAGAAATCGAGCATTCTCAGTGAGTTCTCTTCTAGGATGATATAATTGTATTTAACACCCGGGTCTTTCAGACGCCAATTGAAAGCTGATATGGATTCGATGGGACCTCACGCGACAGATGAACAGAGGACAAGATTAATCAACCGTGCGAATGCCCTTCGGCGACGCATCGATGCTTGGAGTGCAATCCAAGCCCTATATATCCCTCACGTTGCGCTGTTACGTGCCACAGAACGCTCTGTCAGCGACGACTCGGATTCGGAGCGAATTGAGAATACCCCCCTCCACCTGCCATCGGCGCTCTGTGAAAGCAAACCTTGCGACCCCAAGTTGTTGGAGATCGAATGGGACCTCCGCTATGCCCAAGCGAACGACGCACTGAACGAGTGCCGACACCATGTGCGATTTCGGACTCAACTTCTCAAATTCAAGGATTCCAACCTGCGTGGACAAGGTTCAAACACACGGGCACGAAAAACGCCTCAAGTCGTTGAGCAGCACTTATCGCTAAGTCGCACGAAGTACAACGCAGCCCACTCCGCCTTGGTGACACTCGGTCGTTGCCTCGGGAAAACGGGTTGGCAACATAAATTACAACCACTAAAAGCGAGCGACCTGCGCGCTATGGGGGATATTCTGTGGGGGGAAACAACCGGGACATCAATCATGTCGTGGATATGGCTTTCCCATGGTTTGCCAACCAATGACGACGTGGCGCTGGAAGATAGTAAGTAACGCTACCGACG
>JBBPRK010001534.1:0-11739 GCA_038093075.1 Boletus patriciae | reverse complement strand
CACAACCGGTCAGAAGACGAGGTGTGCATACAGTCGAACATACCTCTGCCATGTGCAAATACTGAAGTAAGAGACTCCATAATTGATCATGTGGCGAGTGCAAAAGAAATTGGAATCCCGAAGAGGTAATCTGAAGGGGAGAACCGCTGAAAATATGTGCGTTCTCAGTTACCGTGTAGTCCGATTCAAGGCTCACTGGACACTCTTCATCAACTCGCTACGCTGGAGCAGATATAAGACGCCTTGTGAGGGTTTTGTTGGGAGTTGACCTTGGCCGGATGACACCATATAGTGAAGTATGGTCTGAACAAGTGACATAGGGTGAGTACACGATGAAAATTAAACCTGAGTACTCACCTCCCACCTTTCCAAGGCATAAGCATCGAGAATGTCGATAGCAGTAGGGTGTCTCTTGTCGTCCTTGTCTGCTGGTACACCAAAACTGCCGGTAGTCCCCCTAGATGCCACTCTTCAGTCGACATAATCGCAGAGTTCTGCACACTCACCCTCCCGTAACCGCCTGCCTCAAGCTTGATTTGAAAGTTGAGTTGAGCGCGAGTTTTGCTGTAGAATTTTGAATGATATGCAGTCCAATCATTTCTGCCAGAGCGTCGTCGTACAGTCTGAAATGCCATAATGCCATAAACGCGAATTCATTCTGAGTACATAGTCACCTGAAAACAAAGTTGCACTGACTTTCTTCCCTCTGGGACTACCCAGGCAGTCATCGTGTTCGTCGGAATTGCGCTTTCTAGCCACAACAAATTCATGATGAGTTGGCGTTCTAGAGGTCCGAGTAGGCTTGTGGCGCTTCAGTGCTTCGCCCCCCAGCCGCTCAGACAACAAAACCTACCGAAATATCGAGAGGCATGATGATGGGCGTTGGTATAAGCGCGTCAACGTGTTTTGGGATTGTGAACGTAAGAAGGGCAACAACGCGTGAGGGACATTTTCGGGGGGAGGGGCAGAAGATGGCTGTTCTTGAACAGACGGCATTCACAGACAACTTGATTTGTTCATGGTTGGCATATACGCGGGTTAGGGTTAGGGTTAATATGCGTGAGCGCATCATGTAACGTGTTCTGCCATGGGCACTGACAGTAACGCCTGTGTCAGACTACGCTTGGATGCCACACTTACTCGAGGAACATCCTTCTAGTTTCCGCACACATGCTCTTGCTCCGCAAGATCTCACAGGGCGAATCACAAAACTCGACAATCAATATTGTGCAGGAGGAAGCTTTGGCGATGTCTATCGCTGCCAATACCGTAGTGAATGTGGAGTGAAGGAGGTGCGAGCCTTTTCACCGTCTTGCTCAATGGCCTGAATTTGGCCCTAGGTTGCTGTGAAAGCTTTCCGGTTTAAGTTTACGGTAGCAGAGGAAGACACTAATGGCAGATCCGCTAGGGTATCTTAGCTGTCTTTCGATGGCGCGGCGAAGTTGATCCACTTCTGGATGATACGTCGAGAGCTGGGCATCTGGAAGAGGCTAACACCCAAATATCGTTCCATTTCTGGGAATCGTGTCTGGGTTTGGCAGACTTGGAAACGCCTCTCTGGTGTCTTCATGGATGCCCAATGGAACTTTGCAAGATTTCTTACTGAAGTATGACGATGAGCTCACGGTTTCTCGTCGGCTTCAATTGGTAAGCACATGTGGTTTTCATTGCTTTAAGTTCAAGCTTGATCGTTCCGCATCTTCGACGCTAGTTGCTAGGTATTGCCAATGGTCTACAATATCGTATGTAATCAGCTCATCCTATGAAGCTTCGGTGAAAAACAACACAAACAGTACATCTACAGCCACTCTCGGTTGTACACGGTAATCTCACTTGCGTAGGTCTGACAGACGTTCTTCTACTTTTATACCTGACTGTATGGCAGAACAATGTACTTCTCGATGACAAGTACAATGCAAGACTGGCTGACTTCGGTCATGCTTCTCTCGTTGGGGAAATACCAGAGGCTCTGGCTTATCTCCAGGCATCTACTTTGCGCCTCGGTACTGTGCACTGGGCTGCGCCAGAGTACTTTTCTTCAAACTCCGAAGAACTGTTCCATCACACCACCGAGAGTGATATCTACTCTTTTGGAAATATTGCGTTTCAGGTAGCTTCTGTCTTATTGACTTGGAATTTATTCTTATCACTGTCTAGGTTCTGTCTGGTAAACCGCCATGGTCAGAGTTTCCACGCGACGCAGTTGTTGTGCTTCACTTGGCTAGAGGTCATAAGCCTCGCTGGCCACAATCCCCTCCGATCGGTGACCAGCATTGGGAGTTCATAGAGCATTGCTGGTCGCCGGTTCAGGGGAGACCTTCTGCTGAACGCTTAGTGATGTCCATCCTGTTTTTTTTTTACGTTCCTACCCTCATTCGCAGCCTTTTGGCGCTATGCTAATGTCATCAGAAGATAGCAACCCGCAATCCACCCTGAGCGGGCCCCTGTCGTCGCAACCTAACATTGAGCAGTACTCGTCCGGCGTTCCTTTCGAGGTCCGTCCTTCACACCTTTGAAAATTTGCATCTAATGGTGCCAAACCGGCAGAATGATCAGCTGCAAAATCAGTATCAGACACCGCACGGGCTTCTTTGCGGCCGGTCCAGTGATTTCGAGCCATCTCCTGTTACCCATAGCATTTCGAGCATCTCTCAGTCAATGCCCCAGACGCTAACCCCCTCCTATTCAAACGTGGAGCAGAATGACGCGTGGATGTCGTACATCTTGGGTGGGGTACATGTGGCGCTTCTCCCGATGGGGATACTGCTCTCTCAACTCAAAACCAGTATCAGATACTTCCTTGTGGCTGGTCCCGTGATTACGATACTCAGTTGTTCCCCCTAGCATCCCTCAGTCAAAGCGCTCGACGCTCGCCCCCTCCTATTCAAGGATGGGGCTGGGGCAGTATGACCCATGGATGTCGTACGCCTTGGGTGGAGGCATGGACATGTGCAGTGATCCTCCAGATGGGAATATTTCTCTCGGCTTCGCAGTGATTCCATAGGGGCGCCTTCGCAAATTACGACTTTCCCTCCAACGCATGCGCTGACCCGCAACTGTCGATTGCGTTGACAGACAATGCCATGACATCCGCCCAATCTACCGCTCTTCCGTGCAGTGAGCCGGTGGGCGTAACGAATCGCCAGACTCGGAACTTTGAACGCCGGTGGCTCAGCAATGGCGCACCCGATGAAGTGCCTGTCAGGGCGGACAAGCGCAGCACGCACATGCTACCTTGCGGGTGGTCCAGTGATTTCGAGCCATCTTCTGCTTTTCCTGGCATTCCGAACATCCCTCAGTCAGCACCCACAATACTCATCCCCTCATTCAAACATGGGGCAGGATGACGCATGGATGTTGTACGTCTTGGGTGGTGGTATGACTACCAGTGGTGCTTCTCCCGATGGGGATGTTGCTTTCTCTGCTTCGGGATTCCATGGCGCCTTCGCAGATTACGACGTTTCCTCCAATGCACGCGCTACTATAGACATAGCATTACCCCCCGGGCACCCCCTGGACCCGAGGCCGGTGTATTCACGATTTGCATGTTTCCTCGAGACGAATACTGTTAGTGTGATCCCGACTTCGACTCATCAATGAGAAGTTGCTGTGACCGTAAAGACTGCGAATGCCGTTGCATGGCATCTAGCGTGACCCAAGTATCTGGTTAGGGTTGGGCTCCGCATAAGGCGAAATCATGATGTAGTGACGTATTAGTGTAGGGTTAGGGTTAGTAGACTCCACTGCATTCTGGGGCCTGATTCCCATTCCGACTGACAACCCTTTCTCAACCCCTTGTTATGAATCTGCCCGTTCGGGGTCGACCAAGCGGCCTACCGACCTACTGTATGTTCAAACTCGACACACGCGACCTTGTTATGACGATGCTCCCAACGGATCTGACAGTCATGTTTTGGCTGGAGGCACCCACGTGATACAAGAAAAGGGGCTCGGCACATGTGCCGTCTGCGGTACACCAGAGCTTGATTCAGAATCACATCCTCGCGCTCCTCACCCGCGGCCGCATCGCCTACAGTAACAATGGATTCCGAACGACATGCTCTGGAAATCCTCAATCATACTGATATATTGCACTGGTCGGATGTAAGACGAATCCAACAATCTGGCCTTCAAGGAGGCAGAAAACACGTCCCTACTGTTAAACTTTTGTACTCCCTAATTGAGGAATCACAAAAATTTCGCGGGATGGTGCTGCAACAATTCTGGACACAACTCGGGAACTGTGATCAAAGACTGAAGGAAAATAGTGAGCCAAAAACTTTAATCGCTCGATCGTACAGGCTCACTTTCGTTTGTCACAGTCGAAAGTCTGATGAAGCAGGATTTCGTGTCGGCGCAGACGTCCTTCGAGAGGTTGTTTCGGGGCTTAGATCACAACCACATCGACTTTACGCCTGTGGTAGCCATGGCAGCAGAGTTCTTTACACATATCGGTGTTGCATGTGAGTACAACCCCTCAATCACTTTTAGACATTTGACGATTATCATTGTGGCAGTCATGAATCCAGGAGGGCCAAAATCCGGCACAAGTACTGCGAATTCTGTCAGTGAGTCCGTCGAGGAGGAAATGGAGAAGCTCCTTCAGCGAACCGACGATTTCGGAAAACGAAAGCAAGATTCCTTAAAGGGATTGGTGCGTATACGCCCATTTTTGAGCTATACCATCCTTTCTGACCGCTGTATCGAGCAGGCATTTAAACGGGATGGGGAGTATTGCCTTTTGACGAAATCGAGATTTGTGCCTTTCGATCCTGCTGGAGTTGATCCTGCTCTCGCGCACATCATCCCCAACTCTGTTCACACAAACGTTTGCATCCAATTGTTTGAAACCATGACTTATTTCCTCATAGCTTTTATCTAGGTGGACACTTTAAAATGTATAGCTATGTTTGCCGGTATCGATGCAATCAGGGACATTATGAGCCATCTGAATGGCATTGGGAATGTGATGAACATGGAGCACAATGCTCACATGACATATGATAAGCTTAAATGGGGGATTGAGGCGAAGGAAGAGGGCGGAAAGGTGCGATTTCATTAGTACCTTATCATCGTTACTGATCTATTGGTTAGGTCAGATACGTCTTTCGCTTGGTTTCCACCGAGCCCATTCCCGCCCCGGGGTACATCATTTTGAAGGAGGGCGATGAAATTCACTTTGGCAATGGACCCGATGGCGAGGAGCTCAACCATGGACCCATCGCAATACTTTGCAACCTTCAGTTGGCAGTTGCTCGAGTACTCACGATGAGTGGTGCTGCCGATGTGATTCTGCAGTGGAAGGACCAAGCGGACGACAGTGGATACAATGGTCTCTTCCTTGCCTCCGAAGAGTCCTTTGATATGTTGGATGCGAAACTCTTTCTTACTGGCAGAGCTATGGTTGCATAGTTCTCCCCCCCGCATCAAGAACCAGCGATTTTTCTATACCAACATCGCGTGATCGGATCAAGCTTCTTCGATTATATTTTTGTCTTTCCTTATCAATATGTGCTGTTCGTAGACATCGTTGAAGGAAAATCGCGTGCGCAAGTGTGACATTAGTGTGAAACCTAGCGTACAAAAGTAGCTTGCGTTGTTCGTCATTGGACAGTTTGTGCTGTCGCCATCGTCGTACTCCACCCACGTCCGATCACAGGAACACGCTCCAGGCCCCGTGATCGGACACCCCCACCCTCGAGGATGTAGGAGCAACATCGTGATCAGCCATGGAAGGAGAGACGCGTTGAACCACACTAAGGGATGGCATCGGTGATGCATCACCCGACGAATCTTCCCTGCTAGTAGCTGTTCAAGTGATTGGGCACTCTCGGCCAATGTAGCTTGTCCTTGTAACGGTATTTCTATTACAACAGAAACGGCTAGGAAGGAATCGTATGTTGAACGTTGAACGATGACGTCATGATGCTGGTGAGGCTTATGTAATACACGCGGCTGACGAGTGCGACGAGCATCACCGATTCGTCGTGTTCCGCAGACATGGTCTCGGCAACCTCAGATCAGAGTCATCATGCCTCCGCATTCCTAGCCAAACGCACCCAGGTCCCACAGACCGGTCCCAATCTACTCACCCCGCAAATTTGGCATTCTGCATGGCTGAGCGAGAAATCGGCCTTGGTGGCCCATTCTTTCAATTTCAAGTTGTCGTATGGTACTAGGCATGAACAGAGATTCGTAAAGTCATATAAAAATATATCACGACCGCGAAAGAACTTGAAGATTTGAATAAGGAAACTTGAAGGGAAGCACGTACGTCGCGTTCCGCCCGTTGTGGTTCTGATACTTACTCTCCGTCTGTCATTGGATCCCGACATGGTTTCGTGGCGGCTGTCTCGCCGCACCTTTGCCGGAAGACACTTTATGCTGACCTCCTCTTAGATGCCGCTTGAGGGAGTCCTCCCGAGCAAAGAGCAGCCCACACTCAGCGCAGTGCACCCCCTCTTTCAAATGAACCGCCAAGATGTGTCGCGGGAGGCTTTCTTTATTCAAGGTGGTCCTACAACCTTCCCAACGACATGTCTTTCGAGCCTTTTCGTCCCCCGTTTTGATACCATGGTCGTGCTGCAGATGTTCGATGATGCTGCGCCTGTCCGCCGTAACAAACACTCCGCAGGGTGCGCCGTTGGCGAGCCACCGGCATTCAAAGTTTCGAGTCTGGCAATTCCTTGCACCTGTCGGCCCGCTGCACGGAAGCGCGGTAGATTGGGCGGATGACATGGGAGTGTCCGTCAGCGCGATCGATGGTTGTGGATCATTCGAGGAAACGTCGTAATCTGCGAAGGCGCCATGGAACCCCGAAGCAGAGAAAGCAACATCTCCATCGGGAGAAGCACCACTGGTAGTCATACCACCACCCAAGACGTACGACATCCATGGGTCATCCTGCCCCATGTTTGAATGGGAGGAGGTGAACGTTGGGGGTGTTGACTGAGGGATGTTCGGAATGCCAGGGAAAACGGAAGATGGCTCAAAAGCACTGGACCAGCCACAAGGTAGCCCGTGCGGGCCGCGCTTGTCCACCATGACAGGCACTTCATTGGGTGCGTCATTGGTGAGCCACCGGCGTTCAAAGTTTCGAGTTTGGCGATTCGTTACACCCACCGGCTCACTGCACGGAAGAGCGGTAGATTGGACGGATGTCATGGCATTGTCCGTCAGCGCAATCGACGGTTGCGGGTCAGCGCATGTGTTGGAGGGAAAGCCGTAATCTGCGAAGGCGCTGCCATGGAATCCCTGCGAAGCCGAGAGAGAAATGTCCCCATCGGAAGGAGCACTGCATGTGTCCATGCCTCCACCCAAGGCGTATGGCGTGCGTGGGTCATACTGCCCTAGCCCCATCCTTGAATAGGAGGGGGTGAGCATCGAGCGCTTTGACTGAGGGATGCTAGGGGGAACAACTGATGTATCGTAATCACGGGACCAGCCACAAGGAAGCATCTGATACTGGTTTTGAGTCGAGAGAGCAGTATCCCCATCGGGAGAAGCGCCACATGCACCCAAGATGTAGTACGACATCCACGCGTCATTCTGCTCCACGTTTGAATAGGAGGGGGTTAGCGTCTGGGGCATTGACTGAGAGATGCTCGGAATGCTATGGGTAACAGGAGATGGCTCGAAATCACTGGACCAGCCACAAAGAGGCCCGTGCGATGTCTGATACTGGGGAACGGATGCGCTAGTCCCCAGAGTCGAGCTGGAGTTCCTCCCGCTCCACTGCGATTGAGATTGACACAGCTTTGGAGCCACGCTGAAGTCCACAGTCCCCGTGGTAGTGGAAATGTGCAGACCTCCATGCGGCAAATGTCCTGTAGAGCCTGAAAACCCCTCCGCGGTGGCGGGGGAAGGTAGTGGAGAGAAATGGGTATTGGCAAGCGAATTCTGTGGTTGTTCGACATATGAAGGACTGTCGGAATCGCAAGACGGGCGGATCAGCTGTGTTTTCGCGGTCAACATCAAGGATCGCCCTACACTGGACAGGTGTTCATTGTGTATTCCCAAGGGGGTTCAAGATAATCTGAATAAGACTGCTCTGTCTCGTTCGACTTGGAGTAACTTGAATGTGCTTGTTCATCAAGATTGTCCATTGACGCATACAATTGCGGAAAGGTCGTCAGTCGGAGAGCTGGAGATCAGAAAACGATCCTTCCTACCTTTATAATTCCTACCAACACTGGAAAGCCAACGGGGGTGGACGGGGCACATGGTACCAGCGCCGTCTTGATAAATTTTTGTTCGACGGAGAACGTCGAGGCATAGCTGCATGCAGCTTGTTCACAGAGCTTGCCAAGATTGCCGAAGACGGTCGCGGCGAACTAACCAGAGAGATACACCACTGATCTGTCAGAATCGAGAACTGCTTAATCACCTTCCATCGTGTCGCGATCGATGGGGCCCTATCGGCAATTTCTGCTGGCTTGAGGTTCAATCATCATCATCATGCACCATAACAGTCACTATTTAGACACGTACCATGGGGTAACACAATGCCACATGCCGTGGCATTGGAAGGGTGTTGGCTGACGCTCCATTGCCCAAACATCGCTTGAGGAATTAATGCACCTTGAACTGGGCCATGCCACTTGCTGTACTAAAGTGGCTTGATGGACCGCGGATCAACAAATCAAGAGTATGGCAGTAAACGCCCAAACAAAGCCAAGTATGCTGTGTAGGCGTTTAGTGGCTTGGAGGGCTGCCATTCAGCGCTAACCGGGGACACGCTTTAAATGCAGGGCGGAAATTACAGTTCCTACATGGTAATATCAACACACTGCCCTGTGGAGGGTACTTTTCCGTGGGGGACCACGTGTGAGCTGCGGTGTTGGTGTGAACTTCACAGTGTATTATCAAGATCATACAGTACGGAAGGAGTAATGACAATCTTCGAACGGACCAAACCTGGCCCGACGATTTAGCTCATGATTTAAATGAATTGATAGACGACGACGTACTCACAAATCAACAACATACCCTGCATTTCTGCTCAACCAGGGCAAGTAGCGCGGTGCTCGTTCATTACCCCTCTACGGGTGAATAAGGTGAGGCATTTCGGGCACGGCCATCGGTACTCGAGATGACCCTCTTGCACATGTCTAACAAGACAACCTCTGCTCATCACCTCACCGCAGCCAACCCACAGGCATTCAGGCCTTGCAGTATTATTGACTCGGTGAACAGCTTTCAAATGTGCTGGGAAATCTTCGCCGAGAACTAGAGCATTGCACGGCAGCCCGTTGGAAGTCCAACCGCAACGGTACTCCTTCTGGGCAAAGCCGATAGCGACCAGATCGCATGAGGCCTAAAATAAAGGCGCGTTCAGCAGGCTCCTCGAGGGAAAAAGGATAGGCGAATACATCGTCATCGAATGAGTGGTTATAGCACATTTCGATAGGCTTCAAAGAGTAATTGCTCTGAGTAGTTGGTACGAACGGAAAGCTCTGGGTTTGGATAGCGAGACAAGCTTCCACTGTGCATTCTTTATAGCCAGGTGACTCTAGTCCGAGCTCCAACGAAAAACCCTTGATCTTGACATTGGCATGGTTCCCAACAAACCAACCGCCAGGCGTCCGGAGAAACATAATGCCGACCAGGTATCGGAAGTCAGGTGATGGAGACATGGATGTAGAACAATGGCTAGGGCAGCCTATTGGGAGGGGCTCCATAAGGACCAATGATGAAGAGAATGGCCGGGATTGCGTACATGGCGCGCTTTTTGACCCGTAAACGGTGGAATATGTGAGGCACACGGAATTCCGAGGGCGGGGTGGAGCTCGCAGAGCGCCAGTTGCCACAATGGAGAGGATACAAACAAGGAAACCTATCTGGGTTACTCAAATACTCGTGAGCTCCGGCTCCGTTATTAACTTTAAGCCACGAGTCCGATCGGCCGATGAGAAACAGTTGGGGGCGGTATAAGAGAAGAGATTCTGGTTCAAACAGCCGAAAAATGAACCGACGAAGCCGGCTTCATACATTACAGGATTGTTCAGTGGGAGAAAGGTATCGCTTCTGGACTCTTGTCAACGTGAACTTGAAACCAACACTGGCGTGGACACAGACTGGCGGCTATGTAGCTTGAAAGACAAAACGTCAATCAGAAAGGTTTGTTCAATCATTTCTCCAAGTCACATCGTGGCTGCGACCTACCCGGGATCATCAAACACCGATCGTATATGCTATGACCACTTTTTGAGGGGGGCGGCTTGCCGCTGGATGGGGATCGGCTAAAATGTTTCAGCTTAGGGACGTCCTAGTCCTAGAAATCTGCCAAAGAAAGTAGTCGATTGCAACAACATTGAAGACAAGCGAATGGAGAAGTCACCAGATTTGCTAGGGGCGGAATCTGGTGTGCTGAAGGCGACTGTTGTCCACATAAATGACTGCTAATTGCCAACAGTGTACCCTGAGCATTGCCTGGTCCCTGGGAGCACCAAGGGTCCTCGGACCATGAAAGCGGGGAGGTGGTGAAATCAAGACCCAAGTTTCGGAGAACGTATTGCTTTGAGGAACGTCCTCGAAGGGCGCGTGGTTTGCACGTCGCGATGAGACCTGGTCGATCAACCAAATTTAGGCAGCCACCTCCGCTGAGCAATACTCCCTTATGTCGCCTCGTGTACAGAATACCCGGCGCCCCGTACTTGTCACCATTCCCGGCCTGACCCAGAACTCGGGGTATCCTTACTAGGTGCAGGAGGGTCATCCAATATTTCTCTTTTTGTGTTTCATGGAAACAGGGAAACGCTCACCCTGAGTCCCTCCATACGTGCCTAGCGTCAAGCGACCCGGCCAACCCACTGTGGTACAGCATGTACGGTGGCCACGCCACCCATCATGCCAATTCAAATTCATAGGGCATGCTGTTCACCAAGAAGCTTACCAAGGTACATGCTCGCCATGCTCCAAAGGAAGATCGCTGACTCCGATTTCGCTCCGAATAAGCACTTCGGGGCACGGGTTGGCAACAAGATTCTTCCATGTGATGCGAGCCTAGCTGTGGGATCTCGTCTTGGAAACGAGTGCAGGGTGCATTAATGACTGGAGAGGTTGGCAGGAATGAGGTTTTCATACAGACCGGTAGGCTACAAGTTTTGCCGCGAATGTTGGAGGCCGTTGAACTTGTGAAGTTGTGCTTGACTCGGATATGTTCGAGCTGACGTAACCAAACCCAGGTTTAAGGTTAGGGTTTCCCGTGGTAATCGAGCGCAAGTACCCCCGACGCGCAAGCCTCAGGCTGACTCGGAGCAGCCTCGAATTGTTAGCAACCGTTTTGAACCCCTACCCTCTGGTCTGGACGTCGCACCGTTCTCACTGTGTCTACCACGAAATGTCACTGTCCATCCACGCAGCGGCTCAGAACAGTGCGTCGTCCGTTCACGGTGCCGAATTGACCCCTTGGTAGTAATCCGCCGCTCGTAGATCAACCTTCATTAGTGCGGGCCCTTGTCGCTGAAAACCCAAAGCTCATCAACGAGACCGATGTAGTGAGTTCTTTTCTTCATTTTCCTACCCCTACAAGCCGCGCTGATGCTCGCAGGACGGTCGTACACCATTGCATTGGGCAGCATCCGTCGGTGCTACCGAGGTCGCCCGTTATCTGATAGATCAAGGGGCAGACGTAACCAAAGTGGACGGTAGCAGCTGGACGGCACTGCATATAGCGGGTATGATCGTCCACGGTCGACGAGCCAAATTCATCTTATCTTGGTTTCGTAACAGTCAGCG
>JBBPRK010001533.1:0-11751 GCA_038093075.1 Boletus patriciae | reverse complement strand
CATATTGTACATTACACCCCCTTATAAGTTGGGAACCAAACAAATGAAAATTCTGTGATGGTGGACCTTTAGACTGTATGTCTACCCATCTTCCATTCATATTTCAGCACTCTCATACCATTGTGCAGGCTTGGAATAATGAAAAGAACATCTGGAAGGCGTGGGAAAGTCTCCAGAGGTATAGGTGATTTACTACAAAACATAGCATTGTACACCACATATTGCCTCTTGTGCCCTAGAAACATTATATATGACTTTGCAATGATGTCTGGCATCCTTCTATGCGATACACTGCATGGTTGAGACTAGCAAGGTGTCAGAAATGCGAAATTATCTCCTCTAGTGACTACTAAATACAGATGTATTGACACTATGGGTATCCAACAATTGATGCAGATTTAGACCTCAAGCTGGTCACACCTAATCCAAAGCTCATCAGCAAGATCAAACATTATAGAAAGCTGGCACTGAATCTAACAGTGAAGATGAGCCAATATCTGGGCTTATCAGACCAGGGGATCATTTACAATATGTGTTTTGATCTTCTGTGGCAAATCTCCTAAGTGGCCACTCTTTTTCCCACGCCTCCCAGATGTTTCTTTGATTATTCTAAGCTTCCACAATGTCCTGAGAGTGCCAGAAAGTCAATGGGAAATGTTATGGCTCGGTATGCCTAACAGCATCCTAACGGACTTAGTCGTTTTTCCTTTCTTTCTTTTATCTTATCCGATTAACATAAGACAGCCACGCTGTCCCTATGCTTCTCTTTTCTTTTCACATCATGCCTCATGCACTTCTCACTCCATTCATCTCCGTGCTGTGCATGGCTATGTCTTCTTCTCTTTGCTTCCATTCTGCCACCGCCATGCGGTTGCATCATGTTTTACTTCTCTTCCATTTCATGGCTGTGCTTGATGCACGCTTCCACCTCATGCTACTAGATACCGGAATATTCTAGAACAGTCATCGGTAGATCCGGTACAGATATGTACAAACACATGTAGTAGTATATAAGGGTGCAAGTCCCAGCCAGAGAACTCCAGTTTAGTTCTCTTGGTTTTTCCCCATACCAATCAGTGAGATCACCTCCACAACCGACTGCTAGCGCTTTCAGTGCGTACTCGATTCTTCAATTCCTTAGAGTACCAGTTGACACTGGTCACCATTTGGGTTGTTTCAGGAGATGGGTAGAGATATAATGCAAAGGTCCACCATCACAGAATTTGCATTTGTTTTGTTCCTGCCCTATAAAGGAGTGTAATGTACATGCATAGAGACAAGGGAACATGTGTAGTGAAGCAAAGAAGCTGTCTGCCAAAATACCATATCAGATATACCCAAATATGGACATTTGATGGGAGTAGTGGTCGCTTTGGAATGATTACATAACCAGAGAAACATGTGCCATGGGGGTAATGTCATAATGGGTCCAGATCCATTTATGTAATTATGTCACAAAGCGGACCTAGATTATTATCATAAGATATGATGTCATTGATTATGACAATATTGAAATCTAATCTATCTTATGAACTTGTACCAATTGTACTACACTTTACCTACACTTGTTGGTACACTTTTGATACACTCTTTATTACGCTTTTGGTACACTTTTGGTAAACTTTTTGTACACTTTTTACTACACTTTTGGTACACTGTTAGTACACTTTCCCATACACTTTTTGTACACTTTTTACTACGCTTTTGGTCACACTTTTGATAAACTTTTGGTACACTTTTTACTACACTTTTGGTACACTGTTGGTACACTTTCCCATACACTTTTTGTACACTTTTTACTACACTTTTGGTACACTTTTGGTAAGCTTTTTGTACACTGTTGGTACTTTCCCATACACTTTTTGTACACTTTTTACTACGCTTTTGGTACACTTTTTGATACACTTTCCACTACACTGTCCACTACATTTTTGTACACTTTTTGATACACTTTGTGGCACACTTTTGCTACACTTTCCACTACACTCTTACTACTACACTTTTGGTACAATTTTTAATACACTCTCCACTAGCATTCTGTACACTTTTTGCACCACTTTTGTACACTTATTTACTACACTTTGGAAACACTTTTGGTACACTTTTTGAAACAGGGTACCATATGTGTATCACAAATCCAACAACTGACTTGACACATAGATATGATATAATAAAATCATGGGCTGGTATCACATCTGTGTAGCGCATATGCAGGGTCGGCCGAATCTACACACATATATATGCTTATATAATATAATATATAATTATTTATTAAAAAAATGCATAATAGGCCAGTTCCACATCTGCGTAGTGTACATCTAGGATTGGCCAAATCTACAAATATATGTATATGCTTACATAACATATGATATTATTATGTTCAAAAAATGCATATTGGGCCAGTACCACATATGCATGTTGCACATTTAGAATGGGCTGAATTTACACATATATGCAGGTGCTTATATAATATATAATATTACTATCTATGTACAAAATGTCTACTAGGCCGGTACCACATCTGCGTATTCCACATCTAGGATTGGCTGGATCTACAAATATATGTTGGTGCTTACATAATATATAATATTGTTATTTATTAAAAAATGCACATTGGGCCAGTACCACATGTGCATGTTGCACATTTAGAACCGGCCAAAGCTACAAATATAGATGCTTACATAATATCTAATATTACTATTTATTCAAAAAAATGCATACTAGGCCGGTACCAGAAGTACATACCATAGATCCAGGATCAGCTGAATATATGCTTACATAATACACCATCTTATTAATTTAATTTTTACAATTAATGATAGGGCGGTACCACAGGTGTGTGCCACACACCCGCTATTCCAAGGATATCCCCTACTCCTACAAGCCATCTATTTTAATTATATTGTTGCAAAAGGGCAGTACCAGTTTTGCGTATGGGCCAGTAGCAGAAGTGCGTATGTTGGCCAGTTGTCAGCCGGACCCAGAAGTACAAGCAAATGTACATCTGGGTAGACCCAGAAGTGCGATGACTTTTGACTGAAGTATGTGACATGACTCAAGGACATCGACCGAAATCTACCCCCCTTCAGCTTCTCGGGCTGGAGGGACCAGGAGGGTAAAGGTTCGAGTTGGGAAGAAGGATTGAATACATACCATTTTTGTGGGACTGCGTGCTGTGACAATCCACTGCGCATGTATGAGACCATATAAGAGGTGAGCTTGGACATCTAGTGCGCCCTGGAGCTCATCCTGAATGTCACCATTTGCAGGATCGGGTAAACTGTATGAACTTTCCACAATTGGGACAAACCAAGATTGTCCGTGATTAGATCAAGTGCTTGTGCATAGTTAGAAACCTCGTCAATGCTGGTCAAATTGAACCTGTCCAGGATATAATCCTCCTTGGCTTCACAAAATTATTCGTTGCCTTTTGAAGACAGAAAGTAAGATATCCACTACTGCATGTCCTCAGATTTGTTCAGATTGTTCAAATGGCATACTGGGGGTCTCACCGAGCTAGACAATTGTGTGAGCGATTTATCCGACCAGGTGGATAAGGGGTGATTGCTTGGAATGATCAGAATCAGTGCCCATAGAAGTGTTGTCCACTGCACGACTGAGCATCGAATCAGTTCTGTGCCAGAATCTGTCAAGATATTACACCGAACGGAAGTGGCGGTGCAGACTGCTATTTTCCCTCAAGTGACGTCATTGCTTGAATGGACTCAGCATCGTAGAGCTCAAGCGCCACATTTGTGGGGGAACGCGACACCATTTGGCAGTCAAGCGCGCACAGTGTGGAGTTGGTCACCGGTGCACAAAATTGGGCGAGTCATAGAGTAAGGAGAGTACAAGCTTTCACATCAAGTAAACTACAGTACAAGAAGAATCGCAAGTATACTACTCATCTGGTTCCCTGGGTTGACGCATATCGTAGCTGTTGTCACCTGTGCCCACTAGCCTTCCCTTGATGGTCTTGGCTTGGCTTGGCTGCTCCTGCTACTCCCTTGCCCCCTGATTCTGAGTCCCTCAAGCTTGTTGAGACGTTCTGTGACCGTTTGGCCATTCGTTGTTGTCCATTGTCTATAGGGTTTCTTGATGGACCTGTGAGGTTCATTGGCGTCCCACCTCCGTCTGCCCTCATGTGGCAATCCAACATCCATTTCCTTACCTCCATCTTGAGTGGCCTGGGCCTGGCATGTGTGGTTGTGGTTGTGGTTGCCCTTTGCCCCCTCGAGTGTCCCTGTCTTGTGTGCGAGCGTCGTATGGCCAGTTCATGGCAGCTGCATGGTGGTCAACTCCTACCTGGAGTTTTCATAGATACAACGCATGCACGGCAGACATTCTTAATCCTGTGTGGCCTCTTGGGCTGCTGGCCACAGTTGCAGGGCATACACTAAGCATTGCCCGATCCTGTCACTGCAATTACCTTTTTGCTGACCCTCCGTGTTGGCACATGACGTCGACACACACGATGCATAACCTTGATTACATTCCAAACCTTATACCCTTCGATATATATATCTCGTAGCTAGTTCGTTTGCTTCCCTCAGTCGTCTCGCCATACGTCTGAGGGTAAGCTCTCATTCATTACCCCGCCATATCACTTTAACTTACTAGCTACCTAGACTAATTCTGGTCTAGGTGATTAATACAACAGTTGTCTCACCATACGTCTGAGGACTAATTCCGGTCTAGCATTTACAGGTTATGAGCCCTTCCACCGTGGTGTAATCCCCCTGCGTTGTCCTATCTAGACCACAGGAATAGCCCACCGGACTGACCTGTGCCGTGGTGATCACGCCCCATCATGCCGGTGATGTTGGGCATCCCACACACCCAAAAATAGCTTCGTTGTCTTCTTCATCGCACGCGCGATCTTCCCCATGCTTCCCTATAAGAACAGACACTTTTCTCCCGAACGTGATCCTCTGTCTCTCTCATTCATGCCCCCACCTGTCACCCGCAATCATACCCAAAGTGCTTGCCCGTCCACCGCTGCTGACGCGACCTCTCCTATAGTCATGTCCCCTCTTTCATCTGTCGGGGGCACCGCCCCTCCCTCCAGTGCCACTCCTGTTGCATCCCCTGTCCCGATTACCAAAGTCGACCTTAGTGCCAGCGACACCGTCAAAATCGTCACATCTGTGCTCAACTGCAGATCTCACAATTGGTCTGAGTGGAGTGTCAACTTCAAGGACTACCTCTTGTCAAAGCACGCATGGGCCTACGTCCTGGGATCACTCGTCCATCCCGTGGAAGCCGTGGACCCCCATGGTGCAGACCAATGGGATGCTAACAACGAGGCGATCGTCACGATCATGTGTGGCTGCTGTTCCTTGGAGGAGAAAATCTTTCTAGAGGGCCAAACCAATGCCTACCGTGCCTGGAAGATCTTGCGCAATCGTCATGAGCAGATTGGTCCAATCGCACAGATCACGTTGATCCAGAAGCTCCTCCAACTCCGTTATCGCAAGACTGAGCGCTTTGTGAAGGTCAGTGTGGAAATCACCAAAGCTGTTCACCGCATATATGCTATGGGAATGCCCACCTCTGAGACCTTCACCCTCATCATCATGATGAATGCACTGTCCGACGAACTTCCACATGTATGGGACCAAATTGCCGATGCTATTGTCCATAGCTCTGTCTCCGATCCCTACACACCACTCATGGCCTACACCCGACTTGAGATGGAACAACAAATCGTGGACTCGAGGGCCCTATCCTCTGGGACTTTCGCCCTCGCGGCCACCCCTGTGCCCAAACTGCCGTCTGGTCGTGCAGCACTTACTTGTGTCGTATGTGGGAAGTTGGGACATCTCAAATGTTGCCTCAACCCAAAATGTCCCCCCGCTTGTCGTGTCGGTCACCTCTGGTCTGAGTGCTTCAGTGAAGGTGGTGGTCGCGCTGGACAGCGCGACGCGGTCCTGCGCGAGAAAGTGGAAAAGCGACGTGCAGCTGTCAAATCTGGTACTGTTGCTACTGGTAAGCCAGGCAATGTTCAGTACGACCAATCCAGTCGGGTGTACTTCATTGACCCAGAGACCAACATGGCGTTTGCTCTCCATGATGCCCCTGGTGCCACCACCAACTCTAACTCTCCCACCACGGAGTTTGCTGGCCTTGTCTCGGACACTCTGACTCCTGAGGTTGCGTCTTCTCTTCCGGGCTTCAATGCTAATGAATACAATGCCATGTATCTTGACACATCAGCTCTCCTCACATCGATTGACTGGTGCTGCCACTCACAACCCGTGGACCTCGCGGCGCTCACCTATAAGGCACCCAACCAATGTGCACCGACCACCATCGACCCGTCCCTCACCCCATTCTTCCTCGATACTGGGGCCTCCGTCCACATAAGCAACTGCAAGTCAGATTTCTATCGCCTTCACCCCGTTGCCCCCTGGGCTGTCCATGGTGTTGGGGGATCAGCCATTCAGGCGATTGGTATCAGGTCCATCCGTCTCATCGTTGCCAAGGGGATTCATGTCACTCTGGACAACGTCCTGTTCATCCCGGGTGCCACCGTTTGTCTTATCTCTGTATTGGCCCTGACATCGGCCCTCAAATGCATTGCGCATTTTGCCGATTCCACTTGCTGGGTCACATCCGCCAGCGGTGCTCGAATCCTCTCTGATACTCTCACTGCTCATCGCCTATATGCAGTATCTGGTGGCCACCTCACCGCCACGCACACTTTTGTCATTGCCCGATCTCCCACGCTTGAGACCTGGCATAATCGCCTTGGCCACACAAATTATCGCGCTGTCGCTGACCTGGCTCATCAGAACCTTGTGACCGGTATGCCCCTTTCCTCCTCTCCCCCACCCCCATCCTGTGAACACTGTATTCTTGGGAAACAGACCTGCTCCAGTGTGCCCAAGGTTAGGGAGGGGGTGCGAGCTGATCGGAGATTAGGGATTGTGCATGTAGACCTTATGGAGCACCCGGATCATGCATCCGCTTTGGGGAATTGTTACGTCCTGAACATAATAGACGATTTCTTGTCCTACTGCTGGTCGATCCCTCTCAGTGCCAAGTCAGAAGCATTCCCTGCCCTACAGGCCTGGGAACTTGCACACGAGGCAGAGACTGGACTGCGTGTCGGGATCCTTCATTCTGACAATGGGGAACTCAAGCGCCTTGACCTGAAAGCGTGGTTGCTCTCACGTGGCACCCAACACCAGTTTACCACACCGTACCACTTCCGCCCACAACGGTCATGTTGAGCGTGTCCACCGCACTCTTATGGGTAAGGCCCGTGCCATGCGATCTTTTGCACGTGTTCCTGTCAACCGCTGGGATGAATTCATACTGACTGCGTGCTACCTCACGAATCGGACACCCGTTAAGTCGCAACAAGGCCACACCCCATACGAACAGTGGTTTGGTCGGGTCCCTGATCTCTCACACCTTCGAGAGATTGGTTGCCGTGCATTCGTTCTTGTCCAAAACCACCACAATCCGAAGGTTTTTGATCGTTTGGTTGAATGTGTTCTTATTGGCTACTCCCTGGACTCAAAGGCATACCATTGTTACCACCGTCCCTCCGGGAAGGTCTTTACTTCGTTTCATGTCTCATTCATCGAATCCCACCAATCTCCCCTCACCACACGAACACCTTCACCACCGCTCATTCCCTCTGCCGTCGAGCCACATCCTTCTCCCGCCGTCAATGGCTCCTCTCAACCCCCCACTGTCAATGACTCCTCTCAACTCCCCACCGTCGATGCCCCCCCACCTCTTCATTGTTCCGCACGCCTATCCTCTTGTCTATCCGAGGAGAAGGCCACAGCCATTGGAAGTAAACCAAACAGACTCGGACTCACAAACACCATCTGGTCCTCCACCTGCCAGACAGTGTGGGTGTCCCTCGCACCGGCAGCCCAGGAGTTGTCACGCCCCCCCAACGGCTGCATGAGCATCTCAGCCCGTCGTTTCTCCGACAGCTTCACGCAATGGCCATGTGGCACCTGACCCGATGACGACGACGATGACGTGCCAGTGGCGGCTTGAGCGGCAATGGGTTGCATGCCATGGTGGGTGCGCTGCAGCACAGGCTGCAGGCTGTGCGACATGCGACAGGGTGAGCAGGCGGTGAGCAGCAGAATGAGCCATATGAACGATGAAAAGGGAACTGACCTCACCTTCCAGTAGGGCTGTCCCCCTGCACTGAATGCCTTCAGTCGTTTGAGAAGGTCGTTCTTGCGACCCATTTTGAGGAGCTTGAACTCTTGGCATCGCTGCTTGAGGACAGAGTTCTTCTGGTTGTCACTAGCAAGGGAGGGAGAGAGCTGCCTGGTCAACACGCCTGGATGAGGAACAAGCAAGGGACAAGGGGGGACTCACATCTGGAATCATTGAACCTCGTACTCGCCGTTCTCGTCCAGAGTGCCGGGAATGGGAAAAGAAAGATGCTCCATGTCACCGGTGGAGCGACGACATGGATACACCACATCTGACACATTCGAGGCCGCCATCGACCCCCCGGAGGGCTCCGGCTCACTCAATACCCTGGTGGACGACCCGCCCAGACAGGCTAAGTCCCTGGATGGGGCGATGTTCGAGTTCGGGCCCGCATCCAGGCTCAGTGGGCTAGTGTCCAGACTGGTGTTCATGATCGTGTTCTCGAATGAGCAGAAGACGAGGCATTGGCCAGCAACTGGCACGTCAGAGGCGAAAGGGTCTGTGGGCATTCCTGGCAGCTGGAAGGCACGCCACCAGGCCGTTTCAGTCACTCAAGCTCGTTCTCTTTCTCGCTACCTGATCCTATATAAGCAGAACCAGCCTTGTACCCACAGCCTGCTGTAACGAGGGTCAAGGTCAGTATCGAAAGCGTCCGAGATGTGACTCAGAGAGTACCCACAGGAAAAGGAGGAGAGCACCAAAGATGACGAGTCTGATCATGAACCTGGCCCACCCATAGGGGCCCACCTGCAACAGATAGGCTCCCAGGTCCAGGTCGGATGATCAGGGGGTGATGGCGTCATGATGGTCAACCAGGAACGGGGGCTGAGTCAGTGGCTGTTGGAAAGAAGTGGCCGTGTCAGCGTTGTTGCATCCCTACACCTCATTGATCACATGGCACCAATCTCTCCGTGTTGCTCATGGGGGAGATATTTCCCTCTTTCTTTTCATTCCCTTTTTTTTTTTCAGCGAACAGAGAAGAAAAGAAGCTCGACCCACACTGGCCGAGTGACGTTTACGATATCATGGGGCTTCCACCTTGGCCCAGTCGATCGTCGGCTAAGCCGGACGGGGGCACAAGCTGGGGGAGGGACGGGACGGCAAGCGCTGACAAAAAGAGTAAAGAAGAAACCCTCAACCCCAGTGTCACGTCGCCTTCTTCGCTGCTGTCATGGTCATACAGCCACAGTCCCTGTCATGGCCGGTCACGTGGGCAGCACGCATGACGGGACCATGTCCGAGCAGTGAGAAGTTGATGACATGGTTACCATTTGGAGATAGATTATATAATATAATATGTCCTAATATGGCAGGTAATTCACACTATGTAAGCAAATGTATGGGTTCTGAGGCTGAAGAGATGTATGGGTTATGGGTTATGGGGTTTGGAGTCAAAATCCCTGCAAACCAACTCGGGAAACCCAAAAATGTATGGGTTTGTGAAGAGTATGGGTTATAACAGGTATAGGTTATGGAAGAGTCGACTGTACAGTATCAGACCAACACCGTCAAGGTCGTCATAACGTGATGGCACACTGTTTGTGTGGTAAGCTGGAACACAAACAACGCCCCGGATCTTGTCATGTCTCACCGCCGAGCCAACAAACAGTGCTTTGCCTAGCATGCGCCCTTCACACGTCGAATCATGAGTGATTTCAGCGCTTTTGTGGCGCCATCGCTCCATGCAACCAGTGATTAATTTACCATTGTGGTGAGTGTGTGACTTCTTGCAAAAGAGATGAACATGACTCGTCCAAAGTCCGCGATCGCGAGGGTGTGGATTTTCGTTGGAATGCTTCACACATTTGTCACTTTCAGACTCAGAGGCCTTTGCAATAGATAAGGCGTCTGAACCGAGCGAATACGACAAACGATCATGACAGCAGTGACTGGATGGTGTGGATCAAGTCATGGGGCTGAGTGGGTGTGTGTTGACATCCTCAGGCTCAGAGGACAGCACACATTTGAAATAAAGCATACCTTGTATCCCGAGTGGACTTTCGGCCTAGCAACGGCACTCGTTGAGATCCTCCCGGTCTCATGACCAGACGCCTGAGCACACTCGGGCCGTGAAGGCCTCGTGGAGGTTTCTGAAGGTTCGATCACAAACGTCTGGGACAGCTGAACATCTTGACCATCCTGAAGGGGAGCTATGAGCCTGCATATGACAGGCCAAGACAGGCCATGATGTGGCCAAATTGCTTTGTGGCAGTGGCGTCATGGTCATGAGATATGATTTCAAATGTCACCTTTCAAGTTCCATGTCCCTCCCGTCCGACCATGTCCGACCTCGAAAACCCCTGAGGGCCCAAGCGTCCACGGTGTGGTGCCGGAGTGGTGGGCTGTGTCCTAGGAAACGTGCTGGCTCATTGTCCCCGGCCAAACCAGCTCTATCCCATGAAAGGAAAGTCATGCTGCCGTTCCAATTCATTTCTATTACCATCGATCCCACATAAGTTATAATGCATAGCTCTCGGGATTGGCCCAGAGCTATCGGTTACTAGGGAGTATGTGTTATCAGGTGCTGAGGTCGTACGGTGAACCAAAGGCTGAGTTTGGGACATATCAGAAATGCTATGCCAGTGGTTATGAGGGCCTGGGGTTGTTATGCGGGAGTCGACCATGATTTGTTACTTCTGCTAAGTACGACGGTAGTTCCATCATGCATCATGTTTTGTTTATTTCCAAGTCCATGTCGTTGTCGCTACGTCCAGCTTTCATCGTGGCTTGAACATATTCAAGATGCGTTCACGCTGATCCAGGGTGATCAGCCATGCCATGATGGGGGTGCTGGAACGAGGAATCGGAGAGACGGCTTGATTCAAACGCTGATCAGGACAGGGATGTATATATATGTATGCATCGGTCGTAGGTCCAATTACTATGTATACACACACATCTCAGGCTGTGGCGTACTCCTAACACATCTCTTCACAGACCTAAGGTACCTCATTCTTGGTCTCAGGAGGACGAACGACCAACCTTGTCACACTCAGCCCAGCTGCTAACTGCTTCATCCCAGGCACAACGCTGTTCAATCCTCCCGGCAATACCTCGACATGATTCGGCTATAAAGCCGTCCCCTCTCTCGTCAACCAACCCACTTCACTGACCACAGACAAATATCACACACGTACCTTGATCTTCCCCTCCGCCAACCATCTTGTCATTGCGATTGCAAACCTGGCGCCAAGCGCACGGTTCGGTAGGGGATGAAAAGACCCAACGACCATGAAGACTTCTTTCCCACTCCCATCATCATCCCCACCCACTTGTGGTTCTTCGACAACCACAAGAGTACCTCCGGGCGCCAACAGAGCATAGGTGGTGTAGAACAACAAACCTGACTGTGGTGGGACAGCCAGGAGATGTGTGGGGGTCTGAGGTGCGATAGGCTCGTCCCCAAAGAGGGTCCTAAACAGGTCAGTGATGGCTCAGGCGAAAGGGAAGAGGAGGAGAAGGTGTTTACAAGGGGGCCGAAGGTAGGCCGGACCGCGGGAAAGTGGACCGGTCGAGTACCGGTCGGTCGGGAGTGCAGGAGATGGTCGACGAGCCCTG
>JBBPRK010001532.1:0-11751 GCA_038093075.1 Boletus patriciae | reverse complement strand
GAGGCAGCTCACTTTGCTCAGGCGGGTTTCACCACAGAGGTGATTGATTTGAAAACCCTACTCACCAAGCCTTCTGTTCAACAGGGATTGCCCTTGTCTGATGCTGGTGCAGAGGCCCATCATCGGTCAGATGTACGTGCATTCCTGCATGCTGGGTACACAGACATTGGCACAAGTGCACTCTGTCAAGTCTGGGTCCTCCAGGCTCAAGTCCGACAGAGGAAGCGGTAGGGAGATGGAGGTTAGTCACAGAGGTGGACCGGAGGTCTGACGGAGATATGAGAGTGGGGGACTTAGTAAGGACTTGGCATAGACTTGTGTGTCACGCCCTTGCCGAGGTCGTTGTCCTTGATTTCAGAGGGACGGAGGTGCAGAGGTACAGAGGTGAGTGGAGACACGAAGAAGGACTTCGAGTAAGAGGATGGGAGACTTAGTTGATATATGAACTGAGGTACAAAGGCGGAGTACAGAGGACTTATATACTATGATGTTCGGATCGGGGATCAGATGTAAGTTATGGAGGAGCATATGGGAAGGTATGAAGTGCATGTGGGTAAAGGACGGAGAATGAAGAAGGCATATGGAGGAGGAATGGTGACGAAGGGAGACATGTGGGATAACGTAGTGACGATGAAGGGTCATAGGTATGCAATGGAGAGTGAACTAACTAAAAGGAGATAAAGCATAGGAATGGAAGGAGGCAGTGAGAATGGGGGTCCGATACGGAGAACAATATAGGTCCGAGGCAAAGTCCGATGAAGATACTCGGTATGGATCGGGGTTGGGTCGGGAACGAGTGTGGACCAGATCAGAGGATTGGGCATGGATATGACACACTCCAAGGATCATCACTGGATGTGATTGATCTCACGGGAAACCCAGAAACAGACTCAGAGATTGAGATCATTGACTAGCTTACATGCCCAAGTTAGGCTCTTGAAACAGTGATGTTTGATGGAAATTGTAAAAGGAATGTATATTAGATTTTCTCAGGACATCATCACTACATGCCCAAAAGCATTCCCATGGTGTCTGCAATATCTCGAGCAGAGTGTGTTTGCATGGCATTGTGCCCTGGATACCAGCCAAATACTGGAAAATGCCATGGGAAATACCCAGGTAACAGGTGGTGGGCAATTTTTATTCTGTTCAGAAAAGGTCAAGGAATGTATGATATGTCACAACATCCTGGTGTTACGATTTTTCTCCTCTTTCATAACCTTCTTCTCCTAGTCTGTTTCCGACGCATTCACATCCTCTTTGGGATGTGCAGGTACGATTATGTTTCGCTACTCCTTGTAGTACATCCTTTCCATTCTCGCATGTTTGTTCTCTGACATCCCCACGCTGTTCCTCCTTACTACTGGAAGGGGATATCTCTCATCTTCATTCTATTATTACCTCGGACCTTATCTCCACCGCTAGGCTCTCTTGTGCCTAGTACGTAGTCCTCATTACTCATCTTTCTCCGACCTTCTCTGACGTTCTATGATGACGCGTCCCTCAGTTATATAGTGACTCGTTTGTACAATGTATCCTCACACTTGTTCTGCGCAATCTAGTGTACTCTCGTGTCCTCAGTCCTTCATCCTAAGTCCCCTCGAGTATCCTGTTGACCACCTCCCTAGGAACCTCCGTGACCAAAGATACCTAGAGACGCTGCGACTCTTCGTGAGCTCCTCCTCTAGATAGTCTTATCCTTGTCGTCCTCCATAGTACGCCTCGCGTAACACCTGGCGGGATGATGCACAATCCTTTCTAACTACCATGAATTGATAATGCAATATCTACTCTGATTACTGTGGCCCTTTGTCCCCTACATCCCACTGTGCTGTTGTGCACCATGTGGTGCACCTCTGCTCTTGATCGTGCACGGTCCCTCATCAATGTGCACTATGGTGGTGCAACTCTGCCCTCCATCATGCACAGCCCCTACTGCCCATTGTGCATTATGGTGGTGCACCTCTGCTCTCGATTGTGCATGGTCCCTTGTCATTATGCACTACAGTGGTGCAACTCTGCTCTCCATTGTGCATGTCCCCTACAGCCCATTGTGCACTGCCATCACATTGTTAAAGGTGATCCATAGTATTCCACTCACTGTTGGTCTGTTTGCACTGTGTCCTGTAGTGCTCACTATTGAGAATTATATAAGATGATAAGTCTAACCTGTTCTATTTCTGCTCTTCTATTTCAGCCAGGTCTAGACATCTTATATAGTATAACAACATTATGGTCTAGGTTCTTATCACCTTATCTATGACATCATAGATAAGCTATTCTAGGGAGCCTATAGTGTATCTCCCTCTTATCTCTTATCATAGTCACATGACATCATATCAGAGTTTGTGTCAATACATACAACAGTACTTAAACACTATAAAGGAGTAGACTAGCCTTCCTTCAATCTTTACCTCGTTCCACTATCATCTCTACTGTGAAATGACTTCAAGCTTCTCACCTCTACAAGATACTTGGTTAGTGAGCTCTCTCATTAACGTCACTTCCTCTGTCGCTCCTCCCAGAGAATGGGTCCTCCATTCTCTTCAGGTTATGAGCCCTGATTGTTAATCTTTTGGATGTTATCAAAACTTGTTTGTCTTTGTGATAACAATAAGATGCCATTGATCTTCTCAGGCTCAAGTATCTTGATGGTTTTGAGTAATGTGGTCTTTTATTTGTGTTTGACTCTTCTTGTGATAGTTGGGTCAATAGTGCTTGGGTATCCTGGCTATACCAGGTCCTTCGCCATGATCTTCATTAGTCAAAGTTATATTGTTTTTATTCGGTATATGACAGATGCTCATCATTGTCATATTGGTATGCAGATACGAACTACTGACGTGCTTCACACCTTGGCTTACGAGGTGATCCCTACTACGCTTAACTGTAGACAATTTGATCCAAACGAACTTTCTTCAGATTACTGAGTAAGTCATCATGATCTTTATATTGGGGATATCCTTTTCGATCCTTATTGGTCAACCAACTGCAGATGAGGATGAGGTCTTACATGCTCCTCCTCCATATTTGGAACAATATCCTCTAGCGGAGGAAATTTGTGCCATGCCTCCTAATTGGAGACAGCTGAATTTAAACCGAGATGAAAGAGCCGCTAGACCATATGGTTTACCTAATGGTCCAAGCACTCATCACTGGGTACCACATCCTTGAGGGACTGTGACACACCCAATGGCGGATTGTGTGCGAACATATGCATATCTGAATAGGATCTCTGATGTGGAAGTTAATAGTGTCCTTACTCGCACCCTATATCCTGAGATCTCAATTGGAGATACACGTGATGAACCAATTAGTTCTGGACCACTTCGAGGAAACCATGATACTGTTAACCACTCAGACTAACCCTTTGACAAGGTTATGACAAACACGTCAAAATGAACACAATCTGCAGCCTGCATGATATCAACTGTCTGGAGTTCAATCATTGGATCCTCCAAGACAGGCAGCAGCCCATGCAGCAAAGACATGATCTATGGTGGAATGTCTTCCATGATGCCCACTATGAAGTAACCAACCCTGAGTACACAGGCCAGCATGCAGTTGTGCATGCAGTAGATCCCAAGGACCTTGGAATATCCAAGGGACCTGATGGATGTGCCATCCTCCTCTACACTTACAAGGGAGAAGAATTGTGTTCAGTTTTAGAAGGGAACAGTTTTTGTTTTCCGGGTTTGGACTCACAAGATGCTTTTATTCATTTTCAAGGTGATGAGATTCTTTCTGGGGAACAACAATGTTATGGAGTTTATTTTCCTCTTTTCCCACACGCTGATGCACTAGACGACATGGAAACCATGTTGGTACCAAATGTGGACTCTTCTGAGTTCTCATATGAGTATGTTGACCTGTGGCAACAGTCACAATGGTACAATCCCTTATGGGACATTCCTTGCATTCACGAATGGAATGAGTGCATCGATCAGATGTGGAGGTCTGCTTTTCATAAATGCATGGACCCTTATCTTTCTATTTTGAAACAGTGCACTGAAGATCCTCTCCTTGAGACGATTGTCGAACTTGAGCAACAGCTTGAAGACATGGTAAATGCTGCCCGTGACTTAGTCACAACTGATACCATTAGGGATGCTGTTTTTGCAGAGGAGACCAAACTTGTGGTGGCTGGCCCATCTCAGAAATGGACTAGACAAGAGAAAAGAGTGGAAGGACAAATCCTGGGTATGGGAAACCCTAACCAGGACCATCCCTCACCTCCTTGTCGAAAACATACCCAGAGAGTGGCCCCTGCTGGTGTCCTTAGAAAGACAGTATGTGTGCGACATACCGCTGTCCCTTGCAGCGCTGCACCTTCATTGGTTTTAAAATCTTTATGATTTGAACTACGCTACTAATGAACTTTGTCTTCCATATTTCGGTTGTACTGTTCCAGGTTTCAATGAACATGGCATTTATGTTGAAAACCCCCATTATTTCAATGAATTTTCTTTCCTCAAAATGGAAGAGAACATTGAAAAGGAAAGTGTCTTTATAACATACCGTGACACATTTGGTATTTAGAGTGAAACAAGTGAGTATGAAACTGCCACATCCATTACAAAAAGTGACTCAGATAACGATGAGGAATCTCTATCTTATACCCCATATTCATCTCATATTACTCCTCTTGGTTCCTTTATGGCTACCAGTGCAAACCTGGCAGTTACTGATCTTATTATTCTTGGCTTTCTTTAGATTTTGAAACATGTCTTCCTTCAAAGACTCTGGATCTGGCAGTCTCACTGGCAAAGTCCTTGTCCTCAAAGGCACCTTCAACTAACCAATCCAATCATTTTTGATGATGCTCAAAGTTTGGTGTATTGTGGACGGAACGTCCCTTTACCCTTCTATCAGTACTGATGAAGTTAAAAACACCTGGCTCAACTCAGATTACCAGACACTAGGTGTTATTTCCCTTCATATCAAGGAAGACCTTCATATCAGCATTGCAAGAACCTATAACACAGTGTTTGCTTTCCTTTCTCATACTACATTGGCAAATCTTGCTAAACTTTACACCACCTCTAGGGAAATTGTGAACTGGTGCTTGGGGGGGGAAGATGTTTTGGCTGAGGTAGCTCACCTCGTCGACCTGTTTGCCCGTTTGAAAGGTGCAGGACTTGACCTTCCAAACAACCTTCGCGCCGTGTTAATCTGCACTGGACTTGGAGATAACTACTCCAACCTTGTCACAACTGCTGTTTATACTATTGGTACGGCAGATTTCACTCCCAACAAAATCATTCCTATGATCCTTGCCAAGTCGCAATGACAAGGCACTTCTTTAGCCAACTGTATCTCTTCTAATAAGGCCAAAACTAGTAAAAAGGCCAGCTCCAAGTGTTGTAAAATCTATTGTGGGACATCCCACAAAATAGAGAACTGTTGGAAACTTACTGGAAAACCCAGAAGTACTGGAAGTTCTGGTAACCAGAATAAGCAGAACCAACAGAAGATGCAACAGAACACTGGAAACCAGAGTTCTGGAGGGGATAAGAAGAAAGGCAAAGGCCATGGTAAAGGCAGAGCAAAAGCCAATGAAACTCATGTTGCCAATGAGGCCATGATTCTGGATGAGCCAGACGTTAGCAATACTGATTCTGACATAACCATCAAGTTAGAAGGTTTACCTTCTATTTCCTCCTTTTTCCTTGGCAAACCAGGAGAATTGTCAACTGCAAGGATTGACGATGAGGAAGTACTTGATTGGGGTGAAAGTGATGATGGAATGGAAAGTGCCTTTATGGCACAACCAAACATGTCTTTTTGCAGAATGTCCTTTTAAATTGGTCTACCAAGAAAGGACATACACAATGACCCAAGATAGACAAACATGGTGAAAGCTTGTATGGGAATTTTGATCGTAACACTGATGGAACATGGAAATGTGGCCTGGCATCTGGAATGGTATCATGGAATTCCAATGTACCATTCGATGACGAAACCGGCTATATAGACAAAATGTACTTCAATAACAAAAATGGATATTCTTCTTGCTATACTGTGACTGATTCAACTAACTTCAAGAATAAATGGATGGTGGACTCTGGATGTACTGATCACCTGTTGCCATACCTTGATGACTTTGTTTCAAAAGAAGATCACAAAAGGGATTGTAAGACTGCTAACAGTGAAATTATGCCTATATATGGACCAGGAACAGTTTTACTCAAACACGATAACAGGAAACACAACAAAACTCTCATGTTAACTGGAGTTTATTATACACCCCATGTATTGTCCTGCCTCCTTTCCATCACTGCCCTTACCAAACAAGGTTTTACATGTATGATTGGAGATAAAACTCAAATCTGGGACAAAACTGGCAATATGGTGCTTACGGCTGAGCAGCTGAATCAATCAGATTGTTTACACTGGTTTTTGTTGTTACTGATGCAACCAGATAGTAAAGCCTCCAGCATTCAAAGGGATTCTGATTTTCTTTTGTGGCAAGGATGTATGGGTCACTGTGTTACATGAGATGTCTTCTTGCATAAAGATAAATTGAGGTTTACTGTCAAGGAGGAACTCATGAAGAGTCACAGCATCTCGAGGGTAAGGATCAAGGCTAAGGGACTGAAGGGTTTTAGGGATTAGAGGGATAATGGTTTCAGTGGACAAGACTAGGGTCAAGGACACAAGAAATACACTTGATTGTGCAAAACTAGTATGAGGCAACAAGATCCAAAAGAGATGCTATATAACTAGAGGACACATCATCATGGAATGTCGGAGAATGTCAGAGAATGGTGAGTCATTAGAACTACATAATAGACACAAGAGAGCCAACTGGTGGAGATAATGTCTGAGATAGTAAGAGAACCAAGGTATGAGATATTCCCCTTCCGGTAGTAGAGAAGAATGGCATGGGGAGGCTAAAGGACAAAGAGACACAAGTGGAGAGGATGGACTACAAGAAGACAGGAGACATAATTGTAGCAACACATCCCAAGGAAGACATAAGTATGATGAGAGAACATAAGAAGGAAGATGTTCGAGAAGAGGAGGAAATTTGTAACATTACCCCCTTCGTACCATTGAGCCCCAGGTTCAATCAAAACTCCTCTAGACAGGACTGGGTTGAGTGGAAGAGGTACCTGTGTAAATGTGGGTTGCCTGTTCAATGAAAAGTGTCTCAATAGGACAGTCATCCACCACGTGTCCATATTGATCACAAACTGCACACACTTGTACTGGGCAGAAATGAGTGGAGTGTCCCCATCAACTGCAAAAGTTGCATTGGGCAATAAGACAAGAGGAGAGGGGATGTCCTGGAGCTGATTGATGACAGTGGGGACAGACGTAGAGTGGGAAATCCTCTAGATAATGACCGAGATCATGACACCGAAAGCATTTGGTGAGGGTGGACACAGGTCAACGGCGGATGGGGATATGGACAACTCAGGAGGGAGTATCGAGATCGCTAGGACCTCGATTGCACAGGGACAGGAAGGGAGTGCGATCCTAGTGGAGACTTACTAGGACTCTGATAGGTTCTTGGTTACGACAAAGGAGTAACTTGAGCGTAGTGGGAGTGAGCTCAGAGTTCAGATGATGGGGGAACGAGAACAAGATAGTTCGTTATTGAGACTGGCTGTACGGCCAGTCTTATATACTGCTCTGTACCTGTTTGTACATGTAGTGCAGTTAGATATATGCGTATACACAGCCCTGATAATCGATAAGAGGAATAAAGGCCATTGGCCGATAAGGTGTATCGCAAGAATGATATCATATGGTGCAAGAATTGCGCCATAGATAAGAGATAAGAGTCTAGACCCATGATGTCATAACAACGTCATAGATAAGGGTCTGGACCTTTGTAATATGAATAGCGTAAAAGAAATCAAATGGAAATGACTCTAGAACCTGGTATCAGGATAAGAAAATCCGAATAAGAAATACCAGGATTCCCGACACTCCTCCTCGATGTTCATCTTACGACTTGCGGGTATGTGATCATAAAGACCAACAATCCTGGAATCTTGAAAGTCGGAGAGCGTTTCTTCCCTCTTGCAATTTCTGTTTTCCAAGGTTCTTCGTGAAGATGTCTGCGAACTGCAGATTGGTGGGAACATAGTATAACTTGATTTCTTCAGAAGTAAGTTCCTGGGTCCAACTTGCAGTGGGTGAATCCCATCTCCAGGAGACTTCTATGCAGCTGCTTGTTTCATTGCAATGCAGCTTGCTTCAGGCCATATATGGCCTTCCCCAACCTACAGACCTTTTTCTACTTGCCCTTAACTATGAACCCTTCAGGTTGTTCCATGTAAATTTCTTCATCCAGCTTGCCAAATAAAAAGGCAGTGGTCGGTTTTGGCGGTTTGACCGGTGTTGTTTCAACTATCATCCGCTCCTCCTGGATTGCATCAAGGCCCTGTTGAAGATCTTGCTCAATTTCAATAGGAGGTCTATTCCCATATGCGTTGTCAGGTAACACCCATGACACAGGAATGTGAGTAGATCTTCTGACTTCTACAGGTGGCATAAGGAGTGATCTCTCATCTCGGTTAAGATGGTATTGATGCAGTCTAGCCCAGAATTGAGTGAGTGTCTCTTCTGGTGACTGTCTGGGAGGTAACCATGCTCGAGTAAAGAGACCTTCTTCTGGTTGCTCTTCTTCTTCTGAAGTAGCATAACCAGAGCCTGGTTTGTAAACCGTTTTAGGAGGTGTGGCTCTCTCATCGACTTGTGAGCGTCATTTGCGAGCAGGTTTCATAGGTGATGGATGATAAGAAGATGGATGTTGTGATGGAGATGAAGGTGGATCTCCTGGAGGTGTGTTGTAAAACAGTGGTGATATAGGTCGACTTTCCTGTTTAAAGGATGGTGGTCGCCTTGTTTCCGACGGTGTACTCCAGGGAGTGGTACGACCAGATCTCTGTCCAAGATCCGGTGGGGGAATTGGTTGATTGGGAAGACCAAAACCAAGCAGTTGCTGTACAAGGATGTCACGGCAGGGGTCCGGATCCCCAAGGCGGTGATCATCATCTTGTGAAGAGTCGTCCATTGCTTGCAGATTTTCTTCTTCGGCTGGAATAGGGGCAGGTCCATCCTCTTTGCCTCTGGAACAATAAGGAAAGATTCTCTCATCGAAAATGGCCCTAGTGGAAATAAAAACCCGATGTCATTGCTGTGACCAGAAACGGTATCCCTTGGTGTTTGGCTCATATCCTATAAATATCATCTCCTCTGATTTAGGAGACAACTTGTCCTGTCGCTGATCTGGGTGTATCCAAACGTATGCGAGTGTTCCAAAGACCCTAAAAAAGGAAACATCAGGCTTGTCTCCCTTGAAGAGTTCAAGGGGTGTTCTCCATTCATGATGATGCATGGGTTGTCGGTTATAGATATGTAACGCGGTTTCAACAGCATCTTGCCAGAAAGATTTCGGCAGACAGGCGTTGTGATGTATGGCTTCTGCTTTCTCTAGTAGAGTTTGGTTGAACCTCTCTGCACGACCATTTTGCTGGGGTGTATGTGGAACAGAGGTCTGATGAGTGACTCCTCTGGACGTGAAGAACTGTTGTAGCTCTCCAGCTATAAATTCCCCCCCACGGTCTGAACGTACAGAGGTGAGCGAGTGACCGGTGAAGGTTTCAGCCCAGGAAACCATAGTCTTGAAATGCTGCAAAGTGGTGTCTTTGTTACGGATGAACGCAACAAGTGAGTAACCGGAATAATCATCAATAAAAGTAAGAACATAATGAGCGTGTGATCGCGGTTCAACGGGCATAGGCCCAACCAAGTCAGTGTGAACAAGTGCGAGTGGGAGGCTCATTTGCCTGAGGGCGGGTAGGAACGATTGTGCATTTTGCCTAGTGCACAACCTTTACATGGTGGAATGGAATCAGGAAGGATAATGGAAGGCCAGTAACCCTAGAGGGAGCTTGATGGAGTGCATTCCTGGACAGATGTCCAAAGTGTTGGTGCCAAAGTTCGTAAGAGTCTTCCTTGACAAGCGAATACGATACGTGATCATAAAGACTGACATTTGCAGATCCGTGATTGACAAAACTGACGGTCACTACAACCTTCTCTGGAGTAATCGATTGTGACTGAAACCAGTGAAGATTGTTCCTTGGAGATGAGGCAGCTGCCCAGATCACCAAGGTTCCGCTTGTGTTCCAGATTCTACTTTCTTGATCATTAATAACACACCTATAGCCTTGGCCAGTGAGGGTGTTCACAGACAAAAGTCTGTGCGCTGTGTGTGGTGCATACCACACTTCTTCCAGAATGATTGGTTCTGATCCTTTGAAACTCTCCAAGATGATCTTGCCAGGACCATACATGGGTACTGTCTGTCCGTTCACAATGGTGGCAGAGTGGATGGTTGTTCCTAAATGTGCAAAGTCATCTTTAAAAGGCATAAGATGATCAGTGCAGCCACTGTCTATCATCCAGTGATCTTTGGCAAAGCTCTTATCAAGATCTCCTCCTAGCGCAAAAGCGCCAGAATAATAGCAAAGGTCCTCATCATTCTCAGAGTCGTATGGAATAACTTTATACATCAACATCCAGTTTCCTATATACTGTGGGGTTTCCACAGGTGGGTCTCGTGACAAAGTCATGGCAGCTTCCGTAGGCAAAGCCGATAGGAAAGAGTCCACATGATCAAACTGATCTGTGGTGTTAACATGATGGTCTGATGCAAGGCCACCAAGCAAGAAAGAAACTTTCTTCCTCTTCTGCTTCTTCCTTACCGACGTCTTTCTTCTTTCTACTTGTCCCTCAACAACGTTACTCTCTTTTGTGAGGGGTTCAGAAGGAGTTGTGCCGAAAGGGCTGACTTGGCCCGGCAACGTTGTCTTCTTCTTCGGGGTGGTACTCAGAAGAGACTCATCGACCCTGGAAGAGTATTCTCCATCGGCATCCCATCCCATGTGAGCGACCGTTGATGATGCTTGCACTGTTCGTACCACGACTTCTTCTGCTCTTTCAAGGGTTTCTTTGCCCTTGCTGCACCTTTACCTTTCTGGTTGTTGGGTCTTGGCTGTGAAGCCGGTCCAGAACTTTGTTGGTTCTGGTAACCAGATTGGTTTCCTTGGTACGGCGGTTTCTGGTAAGAATTGCTCTGACCCTTCCACTGATTTTGAGGTGGAGGGCCGTGCCATATAATAGTGGTCCTGTTGGCAGAAGATTCTTCGGATTGTATAGCAGAAATCCGAGAAGCGAGTGGTCGACACATAGCCCGTAGATCTATCTCAGCAAGTATTCTGCTGGCTATGGTTTCAAGGTCAAAGTTGGCAACGGCAACTGTTTGTGTGATAGTGGAGGCGAGTGTGAACATGTTGTCAGGAAGATGGGAAAGAAGGATCATGGTGTGGAACGACTGTGGAAGATCGAGACCAGCTTGTTGTAACTGGTCAAACAGCTGTATAAGAGAACTGATGTTCTCGTTTGCTATGTGGGGGTGAACCCAATTCCGCATGACTCTGTGGAAAAGTAAAAACTGCCCAGTGAGACTGGTAGTCCCAAATGGAGCTTGTCCATTAGGGCTTTTGCCACAGAGGGGAATGTCGGCGGTGCGGTGCCGACAGGAGGAACCCACGTATAGGTGATGTGGTTGATGGGGAGTCGTCAAGGGTGCTGGCAATGAGGCCAAGCACGCGTCTATTTAAGAGCTTCCACTTTTCTTGATCTGCCGCTATGGTAGTGGCATAAGTGTTAGTTCCTTCAACTATCTTCCACACTCCGTATGCGGAAAGGGTGTTCCGGATCTTCACATGC
>JBBPRK010001531.1:0-11753 GCA_038093075.1 Boletus patriciae | reverse complement strand
AGATGGGTTAGCACTTTGGAAGGTGTGGATGCAATTGCCAGGCCATTGATAGATGTATTCCTTGTGCTGGATGGCAAGGATACAATTGGGGTGTTGGATGGGTTCTTGCAGGTTGGTTTGATCCCTGTCGTTGTGTCTGTTGTGTACTCCTCGTCTAACTGTGCTGATTAGGTCCAACTTTACCCTGACACCTCTGCCACATGGGCCTCCCTCACATCTCTGGCTCTGCAATTCCACCTCACATTGCAAGCTGGTACACAAGTCCTTGGCCACCAGCTCAGTCTAAATGATGAACTCTCATCGTTCCATGTTGCCTTCCCCACATGGGGTGTGTCCTTTGGTGAGGTCGAAGAAATGGTCACAATCATCAAGAGTGCCAACAAGGGCTGTGACATGGCAAGTATAGGGTGGGTGAAGGAGGACAGGAGCATGTTGTACAAGTACCTCAATTCCCACCTGAGTGTGGTGATCTATGCTCCATCACATGCTTCCTCATCCCCTTCAGGCATCTGTGGTCTATATGTGGTCGACACAGTCGAAGGTACCGTATTGTACCATGTCTCATTGCCTGTTGTGGATGGAAAATGTGACATTCAAGCTGTGTTAGACAAAAACTGGCTAGTGTATTCATATTATGATGATGGTACCGAGATTGGCAGTGCAAAGGGTTATTGTGTCATTTCGGTGGAAATATATGTAGGATATGTCTTGACCACATGCCTGTTGTCAGTTCAGACATTACCTCGTACTTGAATAAGATGACTGAGTTTTCAGTGTATGAACAAGTGTTCACTGTGCTGTATGGCGTTAGTGCTATTGCAACAACAACAACAAAATTCAGGGTATCAACCAAGGACATAATAAGTGGGTCTCCATAAATAGCATTCACTAGGGTTATTTTAATGTCTCGTAGTATCAAGTCAAAAGAATGCCATCCATTCAATTCCACGCTGTCTGCTGAACCTGCACCGATCCAAATGAAAACCAACAAGTGAGGAAGCAGAGGAAATGCTCATGCAGTATAACCCAGTGCTCCCAGACAATGGGTGACTCATGTTGTCCCACTACTACAAGTGGCGTTTCCCTGCCTTGTGACAGATTTGATAATGTCAACAGGTGCATCAGCAATGTAACACATTACTTATGTCAACTTACATGATGGTGTCTCAAAGAGGAGTGACGAGAGAGAAAAATGTGCATATGTAAGCACAAAAAGGCATGCTAGAAACCTTTCCAGACAAAGTGGCACAGCCACAGCAGCGGTAAAGTCTAACAGATGGCCAGACTGCTGCAGTGCTGCCTTGTTGCACCAACGTGATACTTGTATATCTATACCCAACATCCAACATCTCCCAACGTCCCACTGCCATATACCCCCCAATGCCAGGACCCCCTGGGAACAAGCAGCACAAACCCACTGTCCAGTGGGAATGGCAATTTTCTGGTTGAACAGATCACCTTATTGAATGGTGCAATGCCAATCCTACTGAATGTCTTAAGCCTTTTGCAGATTCAAGCCAGGCTGCATGAGGGGAAGGCCAACCCAAGGAGACCAACAACCAATCAAAAAAGGCAGTTTATCTGCCCCTTGTTCAGGCCATCTTTTTGCACGATGAAATGGTAGAGTCTTGCAACTTATGTATATCAAGCAGATGCATTACAATTTGTTCCTGCGATTGAACAATGTTTGGCAAAGTAAGTAGCTATTTTATTCAACCAAAATGTAGCTACATGTTCTGTAGCCTTAGGAAGAGATACTGCAATGAACTAGCAGCACTCATGGGGACTGGAGCAGGACAAAAGTACAAAGATATACTCAAAGACAACTCCAGAAAAAATTTAATTGGTGAGTTATTCAATGCTGCAAGTGTGTCCTTACTTACAGCTTACTTGTTCAGACACAATCACTAAATGATTCCCTTGGTTCAATGATCTTCATGGATGGTGGAAGAAAAACTGGCATATAACCTCATGTACGGTAGCACCGATCCTACTCAAGATTTTGGTGGCCAGGCAGCTGCTCTTTTCAAGATCAGCACTTGCCAGCCCCAGGCCTCATCAGCTGGACTGGCAGTGCATGCTGTACCAAGCAGCTCTGCTACCTTATCTTTCCATCCCTCTTCTGCCCCCACTCATTCCTTGACTTGTCCTATGGTCCCTGATCCTCCCTCACCTGGTCCTGCCTTATCCACTTTCCCTTCATCTGGTCACCCAGTGTCATACTTTACCCCTAACACCTTCAACTCAGACCTTCCTCTCCCCTCTCCCTTGGATGGTCTAGATCAACTTCTGGGCACTATAAATCATAGTTGACCCTTAGTACACCAACCCTCACTTCCCCCCTTAACCATATCCAATATCTCACATTTCCTCCCCCCTTTGTCTCATGTCTCATCTCTTCCCAGTGCCTCCTTGCATGGTCCCATGTTGTCTCTCCCCCCCCTCTCATCCCTTCCCCTTGTGTTGTCTCCTGCTCCTGGCACATCTTTTCCCTCTGGCACATCTTTCCCCCCCAAGTCACCTCTTCTCCCCAGGTCATCTTTTCCCCCTGGGTCACCTCTTCTCCCCATGTTGCCCTTTTCCCCCATGTTGCCTCTTCCCTCCCCCTCACTTCATTCCCATCCAGTTCTTCCCCCCGCTTCATCTGGCCACCCATCTGTTGTCACACAGGACAAGGGAAAAGGGCAAGATGATTTGGTTAATCCTTTTGGTTTCGACAGCATTTTTAAATTTGATGAAGATGATGACAATGACAATGACCTTTACGGATTGCAGTCTGGCCCCACTGTACCCGCCGCTCAGCAACCCACCATGCCCACCGCCCAACAACCCACCCTGCCTGCCGCTCAATGGTGGGTCATTTGTTTAAACAATGACCTACCTCAACTTCATCAACCCATGCCACGGCAAACCCCAGTCCCACACAACCCCACATCACATGTGGCAGCTGCACACCACACCACACTATGCCATGCACATTGTTGCAGCACACCACCACAACTCCTGGAGAGTTGTCAGACTTGGGCTCAGATGTGGCGGCATCAAATCTCCTTGCCAACCTTAACCTCCAGGCTACTTCAAAGCAGAACTTATCATTATCATCACTTTCTTACTCACTTTTCTCCGACACTACAGACAAAAAAGGTTATTTGTCAATATCAGCAACTCAACCAACATTGGCGTCTGCTGGCACCTCCAGTTCCTCAGGCTCACAAAAAACTGGTCATGAGACGATGGCTGATAAACTGTGCAACAATTTTGCAGCTGCATCACAGAAAATCATGAGCCAAATGTGGTCCTCCTCAGAGGACAACAAGACTGACAAGCGTGTGTGATATGAGGAATGTTTGGTGCATAAAGGAGCAGGCTTGTCTATGCAATGACAAGCATGAACATGAACTAAATCTACAGCGTGAGTGCCAGGAACATGAAAAGGATATGAAAGCCAAGGATATCTCCACTCTGCAGCTGCAGCTGCAGATCAAGCAGCTCAGGACTCAAAGAATGGCAATAGAGAAGGGGATTGCAGGTGGTGAGGCTCAAGACCCTATGTAACTGTCCAAAATTGCATTATCTAACCTACAGCTCATGCAGTATTTTTGATTATTGTGTTGTAGTTATGTTTACACTCAGCTCGTGTTTATGTTCTCATATGTACATCCTTGTTGTAATCGTATTGAGGTTTTCTCTAGAGATGCTGCAACAATTGAGCTTTAAGTTGTTCCTGGAATCTCTGCCCATTAGATCCAATCCAAATGCTTCCTTGCCCCCCCCTCCTCCTCCCCTCCTCCTCTCCTTCTCCATTGTCATACCCATCATATGTGGATGCAGATGGGGATCCATATATCTTCTTCAATTTCAATGATCATATTGTGGAGAACTGTTATATCCCAAACTTTCACTTACGTATTCCAAGCTCAACCAAGCGTGACTGGGCTCCTCCAAGTATCTAACACTTTTGATACTCCCTTCCATTCTTGTACCTCACTTAACCCCATATGAACTAATTCTGTAGTTACCCTTGTTCCGAGACACTGCCACAGCTCAGGGCAGTCCCGCCACCAAGCTGAGATCTGGGATAGCCCCAGTTCAACGTTTATAGGTTCCTTTGGTATTCCTCTCCTTTGATACAGTATATAAAGGGACAATACACCAGGGATGACAACCACAAGCAGTATCAGCCAAGAGCCATTTGTTAGGCTGGAGAAACTTTCCAGGTGTTTTGGCAATCTCTGCCAACTGGAAGGCACTAGAGTTGTGTAGGCTTTCAGGTACTGCAACAACATAATCCACAATGTGCAGATTATGGGGAAAGATAATCAACTGAAAATAATGTCAATTTATGAATGAAACATTTGCTAGAAAATACTTGATTGAAAACAGAGTAATTTGATTTGCGATCATAAAACCCCTCTTCATACCAGTCGGGTTTTTGAAAAAGGTTGAAAGGAGTTCCATCAACAGTCAAAAACCCCTTCCTCCACTCAGGCCATGTCTTCTCCTCAACATAAGCTTGTGCCTTTTCCTTGTCCTCCCAATCCCGTGGGTTAGCAAGATTAAAATGGATGAAATCTTAATGAAGGGAAAGAATAGCTGTCATAACCCTTTTGAAGCAGTTATGAGCTGTGCTAACAGAAACACCAGCCCATTCTGCTATGTCCTGTGATGTAGCAGCATTTCCATAGTGGCCTGCAGCACTTAAAAAAACAGCAAGCTGAATGGAGACAGGAAGTTGGGGTGAGTTTGGATTACTTTCAAAGGCAGGATTATCTTGAATCTTGTCCAGGATATGAGCAAAGACATCAAATGATACATGTAACTTGCATTGGACAAGATGGGGATGATTGAGCTGTCATTCATTAAGAAGGTAAATCTGGGGATTGTGAGCATGAGGGGGGCATGCATTGAGAATACAGGCCTTTGTGGCTTCATCATGGAGAGCTGTGGTAAGCTTGTAAAAGTCTACAACAGAATTCAGATTGTCAAGGCCTGCAAATTGAGATTCATCTGAGTCAGAACTCAAATGGTGCATATTATCTAAGCTAAGACCAGACTCAGACTCGGAGTGGGTGTTGGTGCTGGTGGAATGTGAGGATAGTGATGACATTTCCATGTCACAAAATAGGCCATCAGCATGGGGGGAGCCTGCCTGAGAGTCTGAGTCATCAGTATCATTCCTATTTACCTCCTGAATTGCTGTTTGAAGTATTGTGAGGAATATTTGAAGACCTAGTGCTTGCTGGCCTTCCTGGAGAGCTGTAAGCAGTTTCTGGTGGTCTGACAGTTGTGGCATGATGATTCAGGGCACCCGAGACCTTAGATCACACTTTTATCTTGCTCCCTGTGTGTATTTTTGCTATCTACTGTAGTTTCAGGCTCAGAGGGTGAGATAGTGGTGTAATTACCATTTGTGGACAGCTGGGCAGAGCCACTTGTGGCACACGTACATCTTGTGTCAGCGCTGGTCAGGCAGAGTTCAAACATTGCCTGTCATGCGGGCTTCCTTTTTCAGTATTCTGAACCTTTTTTGTGTGATTTTTCTATTACATACATACAACTTTCTCTCTCGTTACCTGTAGTTTGAGACACCCTATGATTTTCTGTCACTTATGACAACTTATGGCACTAATTTACACTCAAGTTCCCTACAAGTGCTATTTCAAGTGATCAGCAAGTAATGACAGTGCCACTCATGTTCAAGTAACTGGCCAGTAGTTGACAAGTAGTTATAGCTGTATTATAAGTAATGTTCCCCTCCTGAGTGATGCACTTTGTGAACCAGTTTAGTCCATTGGTGCCTGGCGAGTGCATGTGTATGTGATTGTATCCATGTGAAGGCCTGGGCAGGCAAGAGTGTGCCCATGACAAGGGGGACATGAGTGTGGTGAGGGCAAGAGCCAGGCTGTAGTGGAAGAAACTTGCAGGCTTTCATGGTAGTTATTGTCATTTTGCAGAATTCCCAATTATAAACATGTATATATGAGATGGTACACACACTTTGAAAGAGCATCTTGATCACACATTTTACATATGTCGCTATCTACTCAGGACATGCTATTACTCCCTTGTATTTGATGGATCTACCAAGGCAGGCTTGATTGCATACACTGATTCTGATTGGGCATCAGATCCAAATACCCAACGCTTGCAAACAGGCTGGTTCATTAAACTAGCAGGCTGCATCTTCAGCTGGCAATCTTGCCAACAATCCTGTGTTGCATACTCATCCACAAAAGCTGAATGCATTGCACTATCAGACTGTAGCAAACAAGTTGTATGGATTCATACCATTATGGAAGAGTTAGGGTACCACCTAGAACCTATTCCGATCTACAGAGATAATCAAGGATCAATCTTCATGACTGACAATCTGGTCACAGAAGGTCACTCTAAACATATTGATTTTCAATGACATGGTATCCATGACTATGTCAAAGAAGGCCTCATTGAGATTTTCTATATTAAAGGTACCAAAAATCTTGCAGATATGTGTATGAAGAACTTGGGTCAAGAAGCTCTCAACAACCAACTGTTGACCTTGTCCTCTATGAAAAACCCCAGTCATAGTACTGTTATGCTTACACACTCAGAGTAGCTGCTTAGCAAGGGGGAGTGTTGAACGTATAGTGTACTATTTCATGTCTTATTGTAGTGTACTATAGTTCACCCTATATGGTTACTGCTATTACATAAGTAAACCACTAGTATATAACATTCAAACTCCACAGCTGAGTTCTAATATCATCTCTTCTTGTTACTACTACGTGCTATCAGCTTAGCGTCTCAACCAACTGGTATGTACTAGTTCTTCCTTACCTTGAACTAGTCTACCCCTGGACTTCAACACCAGCGACCCCCCCCACCCAGCTTTGTATGATAAATTAACCTGTCCGTTGAAGTGCCACAATGGAGAGCACAGAGGTGACTTCACTTGGACGATCCAAGAGAAAAACCGTCCCGTCCCAGTGTGCCCAGTGAGACAGTGCCATCAGTAAAGAAAATCACGTCCCCCCTCCTGCTACTGAGGTGGCAAAGAAGCCAAAAAGCAGGGCACTTACCAAAAACAATAGTGAAAACAACAATCCTCCACAAAAGTATGTGTCTGCATCTCGGAACATCATGTTTACTTACCCTATATCAGAAAACAAAAGATCGGTAAAAGCTAATAGCACACTCTTGAAGTTTCCATGTGTTTCATAGTTCTCACATGGTGAATATATAGCATATCTTTATTGAAGTTCATGTACCTATACCACAGATGTTATCTTGTATGACCATCCATGCTGAAAGCCTTCGTCACTGAACACATGATATGTTGGGATGAAGCCTGAGACCTGAGGATGGGCCGAACTCTGCAGCAAAGAAGAAAAGGGAGGGGGGGAGGGGTGGAAGGAGTCATTCTCAGCCATATTTATATGAAATTGGATGTAAACATACTGGATGAGGTTACTGGTCAGCAAGTATTGCAAGATGTCAAGCAGGGCAGCATACTGTATGTATTGCATAGTGGGTGGTGGTGAGCTGGGATATGATATTGCAACATGGCAGGAAGGATATTGCATGGAGCACCCTATTGTATGATGAGGAGTCATGTCGCAGTATTGCAACTTGAGGTATTGCACCATGATGGAGAAGGAACTTGAAGGAGAAAGCTCCAAGGGATGTCTTGCAAGCACGAGGACTTGCATGTTGCATGTATCAGATGGAGGTCAAGTTGGGCATATACTGCAAGTATTGCATGGAGAGCAGATGGGCAGAGGGGTGAGAATTGGATGAATGTCTTGCAGGCGCAGAGAATATTGCAACAATGTATTGTATATATCAGATGGGGAGAAAGCAAGTGGTTTTGCATATCTTGCAATGGAACTTCCTGCATTGGTTGATGGTGTCACATGTCAAGGGCTTAGCAGCATGCTTCAAAAGGGCAATCACTACATATGCTATATTGGGACGAGTCCTGAGCATAAGATAAAGCAGAGATCCAATTACTTGTTGGAAGAGTGATCTGATTTTGGGGTCAATGACGCCTTCATGAACCATTGGATGATAACCCTGAGGGAGAAGGGTAGGAGCTATTCTAGCATTGACGAGATCAAATGCAGGATCTTTTTAAGATAAGCACATTGATCAATCATGTTTTTGCTGCCTTCTCGTCTAATGTTCATGTGGAAGAACTCCTTTGCAGGACCTAAATCTCTGCATTCCCAGTGCTTCATAAAAGCAGCTTTGATCTCCTTAACAGTTTTGATGTCTGGACCACAGAAGAGAGCATCATCAACATAGACTAAGGCTACAACAGTAGCTGTGCCTTTTATTTTGTAAAGAAAGATACCAGCATCAGATTTTAGGCATTCAAATCTGAGATCTTTCATGGACTCATTTAAAGTCTCCCACTAGGCAAGTCCAGCTTGTTTAAGGCCATATAGGGCACATTTCAAACAGAGCACTTTATGCTCTTGCCTCTTGATTGCAAAGCCTTCAGGTTGTTTCATGTAAATTTCTTTATCTAGCTTCCCATATAAATAGGCACTTCAAACATCTAATCCCTCGATGTGCCAGTTCTTGATAGAGGCAAGTGCAAGCATTAGGTGCAGTCTCAAATTGTACAACACAGGAGAAAACTTGGTTGAAGTCTATGCCTTCAACCTGAGAGAAGCCTCTTGCTATGAGGCAGGTGCGCTTGTGGCCATCGGGTTTGACATCGAAAACCCAGTGATTGTTAATGACTTTGCGGCCTTTCAGTGCATCAACGAGTTCAAACACATCTCATTGTTTGAGCATGTCAAGCTCAGTGGTACATGCTTTTCTCCATTCCTTTTGTTGATCAGGTGGTAGGGTTTGAATATTCCTATAATCCATCTGCGGATTGGTTTGTTTTCTACAGATACTGCGGGTAATGCCTTGGAAAGTAGGTAGGTGGCCAATCCAGATCCCCCCTCACAACATAGTCGTTCAATGTCATCCTCACTTGTATTAGCGGCAGGAGGTGGTGGAACTGGTGTGTTGGGAAATTGGCCAGGTAAAGGCTGTTGACGTGTGTCGCAATCTTCACTCTCAATATCATGTACTTGTTCAGTTGGATGACAGTCATCACCATATATGTTATCCAGACAAACTGGAATCCTGTGCTCTCTGCCAGAATGGCGAGGAGCAGCTGGGACAGCTGGTGGTGGTGGGTGCTGCTTCCTAGGAGGTGGTGGTTGCCTTATGGGTGTAGGAGCTGCAGGTGGTGTTACTGGGCGTGAGTCCAGAGATGAAGGGTGTGATGGAGGAGGAGAATCCTCAACCATGTCCACCCATGCTTCCTCAATTTCTACTGTGTCCTCTCTCCCTACAATTTCACTTCTTTCTTCTGGCCGTTCTTCCCCTACCTCTACCAGATCAGACACTGGTTGGGGAGTATCTCAAAGTAAGGGTAGGGGATCTCCAGATGTCCATCACATATCTACTCCTCCTCTTACTCAAATGAAATCTATATCTAATTCCCCAGTGAATCCCCCACCTATCCTATCTGTTGACATTCCCATCACTGCCCACTGCCTCCATGAAGGATCCCTCAAGGAACATCATCGTGACTCACTCCATTCCCTCCTCTACACCCCCCACCTCCATCATGCCCTAGAATTTCACCTTGAACAAAACTCCCCCCTGTGGAGCATCACCCATATCTACAATCTCTAGAACCAACACCTGAAAACCATCCTCGACCTCGCCTCTTCCCCATCCAGCATCAGTCATACATAGATGCAACACCCTCTGTACCATCCAATGAGAAGTTGAAGAAGACATATTCTCTATGTTCTACCAGTTGGAGATGCCTGAGTTCGTTAACAATGTAGAATGATACATCAGAGAAATGACCATGTCTACCAACCTGCAACCTCTCCCTTCCGCAACCTCTCCACTATGAACTTTGCCACAAGAATGATACCACTGAAACCATTCATGGCATGCCTGTGGACACCCCTCTTTCTTGCAACTACCCCTATTACCAAGAGGCATGCTTCGAGTGCCACCACCTTGGGCATATTTATATCCATTGCCAGTGGTATGTCTGCCCAATCTGCAAGGTCAACTGTCCCAGTCACCCCCAACATCACTGCCCTCTGAACCATCGTCCCTCTCAGTCATTCTCCTTCTCTTCATCTTCTTCTCAACCTCATCCCATTCTCCCTCCTCGTTCTCACAGGATGGTCCCTGAGAATTCCATTGTTCGCCGATGCAATCTTCATTCCCAATCCCCCCCTCGTTCTCACTCTCCCTTAGAAGACTTCAAATATGATGATGTCACCATTGCAAACATGACTGGTTCCCCGGTCTCCTCCTATATTGACTTCTGACTCATGCCCTTCATACGTTATCCTTCTCCAGAGTTTTGGATGTAGAAGGGGGGTAATGTTACAATCACTTCTTTTCCCTTCACCATACACTTTCACCACTTATCTTTCCACTTCATCCTCATTACTTCATTGCTATCTCCTCAGACATCCATCTCCACCAATCGGTTCTCTTGCACCAATTACATAGTTCCACTTACTCATCATATCTCTCATATTCTTTCTCATTCTATGATGATGCATCCTTCAGCTTAGGGCAGGCATTACTTGGTCCATGTGCATTATCTTCTTCGTATATAAACCATTGTACCTCTTATAGTTTCACTTTAACTTTGACCTACTTGATCACACCTTAAATATATCAAGGTCTTAGCTCCTCACTTTTGGATCTCTCTTAGTCCTTGTCCTACTATTAAGTGGATGCTCCATTGAAACCTCAGAACCCCTGGTGTCCGTCTTGATGCTCAAACCCCTAAAGGATGACCCTTAGGGCGAACTTTGTTCAAATTGAGTCTACACTTGTTCCTACCAGGACCAAGCATAAAATTTCCTTCACATGATGCTGGTCCCATGACAGGACCACAGCTGCTCAGATCTCCTCGACAGTGGGAGTCTTTGGTTTCCCAGTGCTGTCCTTTGCTTGTGCAATCATCTGTGTGATGACATCCATGGATTGTGGGAGTTTGGTGAGCAAAAGCACCACCTGGATATTTTCAGGGAACTTGTACCCTGCCATATCAAGATGGGCAAAGAGGTTGGTTACTTTGTTGAGGGATGGTACAGGGTGCAAGGACTGGGCAATCTTCATTTTCAGAAGTTCTTTAAACAGCGTGAGTGCCAGAGATTCCAGGGGCAGCATACTCATCCTTGAGGGCTTTGATAAGCCCAACAGTGGTGGTCTCAGTCATGAACTTGTTCTTTAGGGAGTCTGAGAGACAAAGTTTAATGGACCCAAGGATGGTTAAGTTCACTTTGGTCCACACAATGTAGAAATCATGTTCCTCTTTGTCAGCCTTTGGATCCAGCGTAGGAGCTGAAAAATCCATGGCCCAACTACATCCACTGGCCTCTATATAGGTGGTCATGCCAGGCGACCGTTGGGTCCAGTTGGCACTGGTAAAGAGGGGATGGAGACAGTCAATTGGAAAGAAGACATTGTAGTTTCTGTAACACAAATGAATCAGTGTTTCGAACTGTCATAGCTTCCCCCTACTAGCATCCTGCACATAATGCAGCTGGACGCAGTGCCATGATTCAGGTATAAACACTTGCAGCATTTCTGTACAGTGATAGAACCGGTCCAACTAGTTAGCAAATGTTGCAGCCATTAGGCATGATACATTGCTTGGCTAATCAGGGCTCATAACCTGTTGAAGTCCAGGCATAGACTAGTCTGAGCTAAGGAAGAACCAGTAC
>JBBPRK010001530.1:0-11755 GCA_038093075.1 Boletus patriciae | reverse complement strand
GTCATCGGTGACCGGTAGTTATGACGGCGTATTTCCGCAAGCTGTCTCCCGGCTACCGCGTTGGTGCGATGGCATTGCCTCCATTTCACGCTTTCGGCATGACAATGCAGTTGTATCTCCCTCTCGCATATCTCGCGACGGTCGCCGTTTATCCACCGCAAGCGATTACTGATCGGAGAGCGGTGCCTATCGTGCCGACGTCGGACAACATTCTAGATACCGTCCGTCTCACGCATTGCAAGGCGTTAGTGGCGGTCCCGACGTTCTTGGAACAATGGGCCGCTTCTACAGAGGCCGTTGAAGCGCTCACGAGGTTGGATCGAGTGGCCAGTATTGTCTCTACTTTGATCGACGGTACACCTGATCACATCCTCTGTAGATCTGGGGCGGTGGTCCACTTGCGGAAAAAATCGGGGATGCGTTGTGGGCTGCTGGTGTCAACATCTGCATTGCGTACGGTGGGACTGAATTCGCTTGCCCCGTTGCTTCTCGCAGGAGAGCGGAGGTTGAGGATGGAGAGTGGATGTGGATACGGTTCTCGGAGGACATCCAGGTGAGGTTGGTGTCTCAGGGCGACGACACGTATGAATGTCAAATATTGGTATGTGCCTTGCTGCGTTCTCTCTGCTGCATCCTTTGTTGCGATGCCTGCTCACCGCACAAACAGACGACCGAGAACAATCAAATGGCAATCGAGAACCTTCCAGACGTCAAGGGATACGCAACCTCGGACTTGTTTATTAAGCATCCCACCAAGAATCTGTGGAAAATGTCTGTATTGTTCCGCACGTTGAATTCCTACTTGTCCACTGACCGGTCTGACTGGCGTGACAGCATCAGCAGAGCGGACGATGTGATTACCCTTGCGTCTGGGGAGAAAACGGTACCTCCACCGATGGAGGGCATCATCATCGGTAGCCCATTGCTTCAGGGCGCCCTCATGTTTGGCCGAGAACGAAATCAGGTTGGTATCCTGGTCGAACCGCGTCCCGAGCATGTTGTCGATGTGCTGGACGAAAATGCTGTCGCTGCATTCAGGAACGAGATCTGGTCCGTCGTTCAAGATTCTCCCCTCTGGGACGGTGGTCATCAACATCCTGATCATGGTATTACAGGCCAGTCATCGAGGAAGCAAACAAGATTGCACCTGCATTCGCCAGGATATTCAAGGAGATGATCGTGATCGTCGATCCTGAACAGCCAATGATAAGGACCCCGAAAGGAACTGTTCAAAGGAAGGCCACGATCAAGGCTTATGAAGCCAAGATTAATTCGTTGTCCGTACTCCGTGTTCTTCTGCGCACTACTATCTCTGAACCTTGTCCTCGATCAAGGTATAGCGACGTGGAAACTACTCATTCATCAAGTGGATCGATTGGGCCAGCTGCATGGACGACTGAAGGCGTGCTGGCCTGGTTGACGGCACATGCAAGCACAATCAGTCATGGGCGTAGCCTGGATCCCTGCACCGATCTGTTTGCGCAAGGCTTTGACAGGTGCGACGTTCAAACTAGTAGAAATGCTGTGATCTTACGCTAGTTCTTCAGTCTGAGTGTTACATATCTTCGAAATCAGATCCTGAATGCACTTCGCAAGTCAACAGGCGCCCATGTTCAAGGCTCGGTTTCTCTTGTCTCGCCCAATATCGTCTATGAGAATCCGACTCTTCAACTTCTCGCGGATCGGATTGCCAGCCTCGTTAGCAAACGTGGGGCATCGCAGAATTTGGACCTGGAGCAACAGCACGTTGCAGCGATGGGTGCAATGATAGAGAAGTACTCTGTCGGGCTCGGATCAGCTACATTGCCGGTCAACGGTATAGTTTCACACCCCACCGGGGTAGCCGTGTTGCTCACTGGGTCCACCGGTGGTCTCGGGTCGTTCCTCCTCTCCCAACTCTTGGAGAACACGAGGGTGGAGAGGGTATATGCGCTAAACAGGCCATCTTCATCAGCCCCGATCGAAGAACGACAAAGTTCGGCGTTTGTCGACAAGGGTCTCTCCGTCGACTTGTTGAGTTCGGGGAAGCTGGTGTACGTTGAAGCTGATGCATCTCGGGACAAATGTGGCATCTCTGCTAAACTATATGAGGAGGTATGGGTCACTCCTCTAGTGCTGTGTTCACCATGCTCACCCATACCTTTAGATACGAGACTTGGTGACAATCGTCATCCACAATGCCTGGCGCCTCGATTTCAACTTGTCCCTTGTGTCGTTCGAGTCCAACATCAAGGCCACTCGAAACATTGTCGATCTCGCACTAGATGCCAAGTATCAAAGTTCGCTCCGCTTTGTGTTTACATCCTCCATCGGCACAGCGCAATCGTGGGATCGCACGAAAGGGGCATTTCCCGAGGAACTTCAGTTGGATCCGTCTACGGCTGTTGGATCGGGGTATGGTGAATCTAAATACGTTTGTGAACGGGTGCGCAGTGATGCATTTCATCGAGTCAGGAAGCCATTGGTAACATTTTCTTTTCTTTGTAGATCATTGCCAAGAGCGGTCTCCGTGCGACGTCATTGAGGATTGGTCAGATCGCCGGAGGGCCCAACGGGTCGTGGGCGACGACCGATTGGGTGCCGATCATCGTCAAGTCCAGCACTGCTCTTGGTTCGCTCCCGAATTCTGTAGGGGTGCGTCATGGAATCTCTTGTTGTGCCAGGGATACCCTTATGTTAAAACCGTTGTCGACGATCAGGTGGTCTCGTGGACGCGCGCCGAAGACGTCGCAGCTGCCGTATTGGATGTCGCGTTCGCAGATTCGGCACCTCAGTCGCTCAACATCGTGAACCCACAACGCGCTCGTTGGTCGGACGTCATATCCTCCGTCCAAAACGCGATTCTAGAGCAGAAATCGTTACACTCAGAGCATTTGACGATCGTGCCGTTTGTAGAATGGCTGGTCTGCCTCGAGAAGAGGGCAGCCAATGCGTCGTCTGAAGACCTCGTCCACATTGTGAGTCTACCTCCGTATCTCTGACGCGTTCGTCGACACCTGCACGGGGTGCTGACGTTGTACACCGCTTCCCCAAGCCTGCCCTCAAGCTTCTCGGATTTTTCCGTGACATGGCTCGCAACGATGACGAACTCTCCCGGACGCAAAACAGCGGGTCTATCTTCGAAGCGGGAGGTCTCGCGGATTTCAGCACTACCGAGGCCCAGCGCGTCAGCAACACTGTATTGAAAATGCGGCCTGTGGGGGATACCGATGCGCGGGCTTGGATACAGTATTGGATCTCCAAGGGGCTTTTCTGAGTACCTACACAATGTCCGTTTCAACGAAGCTCACGGTTGTATGATGAACGATAGGTTTTTTATTGTCAAGGAATGAGATCTCGACACAAATAGTTGTACTGGGCCGAGAGCAATCCACGAAGTCCGAGTGCCTACCGGAAAAGGGGCAAGCAGGAGGTATTCGCAGTCATGGATGACATATCAAGGATGTAGGTGAGGCCCACGTCTTGCAAACCACCCACGTGCCAGAAATCCGGCCTCTCATCAAATTCGTTCGGTTCAACAAAACTCTTGGAGCCGAGGATGTACCGTCCTCAATGAATGAAGCCCTTTCCCGAACTAGCACTGAGAGCAAGAGATCATATCTGCAAACGTGCTGTCACCGAAAGCAAGCAAATGTCAGACCGTCACCCGAAACACACCGAGAATGTAATGAAAATACACCCGTCATCGTTCCGGGAGAACCCTAACACGCGCGCTCTCTGACGTACCGGTCCGCTAAACGCGTCGTCGATAAAGCCTTCCTCGTTTGGCAACGTGCCCACCGTAAAGGTGGAAGGGTGCGCCCGCATAAACATGCTTGACCCGTCCGCAAAGCTTGCCGAGGCCCCGGACGCCCTTAAGCGACGAACATGCGTCGTCCGGTGCTGGTTGAGGGAGCGAACGACTGACTGGAGGCAAGACAGCACTAGCACGAGGGGCGTGTTCGAGCACTGGTGCGACGGCTGGGTGGGCAAGGGTGGACGAGAGAGCAAGATGGCAGGCGAGACGGCATGAGGGGCGCGCTCGTACGACAGCGGGATGATCAGAGAGGGTTGGTGTGGCTGCGCGTGCACGCTAGTGGAACAGCCAGGTGGGTGATGGTGGGCGCGAACGACGAACGTACGAGCAATTGAACGGCTCGTAGGAGTTGTAGGCATACAGAGCCGTTTTTGGACGCTCGGGGTTGCCGTCAGGGCGTAGACCAAAACGGCTGGTATCAAGACTAGGGCCACTGGCAGTTTGGCACCACGCTTCTTATCGGATCCACAGTCCCAATTACTGACAAGCCGGATCTTCAAAATCAAAATCACTTCTCTTAATCAACCTTATGAGACCGGAAACCCCCTGGTCGGTGTCGGCTTGGACCCTGACACCCAAGCCTGCCTGTTTTCATGCCCGTGTCCTCGGACATGAGCGGCCTGTATGACTGTTACCATTGCGAACCAGTTACACCGCCGACACTCACGGCACCTCCACCTCGCTGTCCTGAACTTCCTCGACCCTCTGCCTGCCATCTCGCCACCTCGTGTCCTCGGCCAGTTGGATCGCTCTGTAGGCTCGTTCGCGCTTGGATGACGTTCGTCGTCACCCATCGCGTCCGCAGGGTTCTCCGATGGTCTCACTGGGTCCGTCGTCGTCTCCGTCACGGCTGGGTGGTCACTCCATCCTCGTCGTGCTTGTGCTGTCGTCCTGTGTGGAGGGACGACGCGGGTGAGAACGACGCGGGTGAGAACGACGCGGGTGAGGACAACGCGAGGGCAGGCGCCGCTGTCGTCGGTGGTGTTGATAAATGACCTGTAGGTGTTAGTCTACTAACTCGGTGATTTTGTCAGCTGGATGCTTACCCCCTGCAAACGCGACCGCGCGAGCCTTTATCTAGTTTTGGACTCGATTTGTTTTGACGGGCTTATAAGACTTTTGTTTGTCTTCTGCTTATTTCGTTCCAATCACTGGCCCATCAGGAAATGCGTCTATACAATCATTTCACCACCTGCCTATATATGGTAGAGATCCGATTCTCACTGACGACGGTATCTACTTTTCGAGTTAGTCTTGTTGTTGACAATTTAAAGTACTTAAAACTACCACTTTACTTATGTAAAAAGAACGTCGACGCGGCCGTCACTTGCCAATCACGACCGTATCCGCGCTTTTAGTGTCTCTGACACAATCGTCACGGAACGCGGCCGTGCACACTTTGTGCCAGGTATTGCTACCATCCTCGTTGGGCGTCACCACGATCCCGTAATGAAATGATTTGTCCGCCTTGGATCTGCAAGGGAGCACTATGACTTCCGTGTCAAATAGACGCTCATCTCCAAGCCTATTGGGTGGGATACCGCTGGGTGCCCTGGGATCCCTGGAAGGCGGATTCTTAAGGATAGACAAAAGCTCGTCCCTACCGCCGCCACCTCGGGCACCATTCTGGAGCAACGGCTCTAGCACGTTCCAGTTTGCCGCCAGACTTCTCTCAGCCCTCCCAACGGCACCCGCATAATGTGCAGACCGGTCCACTTTGGAAAAATCGTCTGTGAGCCCGGAACACTGTGAGAGAACGGCGATAGAGGGCCAAGCCCGAACGTCGGTGTCAGCTGACTCCGCGTGGGTGTCCTCTGGCTTCTTAACCACCACTTTCAAGAGTGATACGTTAGAGACGACGGTAGTAGGGCGTGGCGGCTCGCCGGCAACAACGATGCGGGCATCCGTCGGGTGGTAAATATCCGTCTCGTAGGACGGATGTTCCGTTGTGCCATCGAGCTGGACCATTCCAGACCAACGAAGGGTATCCTGGATGTTTTCCGCAGGAGGAAGTGTGTTGAATGTGAGGGTGTCAACAACGTCATTCGGAGGAATCGCTGGCAACGCCATGAGATTCAGCACTGCCTGCGTCAGGCTGATCTTGTAATCCACATTTAATTGAGAGTATGGTGGTGCAAGGATACCCAGGATGCCATAAACCTTGTCGTGGATGCGACGAGCGCTGCAGCCACGCTTGCTACTCTGCATCAGTGAGCGCTGGGTATTGAACCTTGACAAGGGTGAAAGCGCGTTGACTACATCCTGGATCGAGAGGTGGGGGTCGCTGGGACGAGCTGGAGGCGATTGATTGCGGGATGTGAGATACGGTGACATCATCAAGATGGAGAGATAGACTTCGTTCCGTGTTAAAACGCGATCTCCAGAGACGAACAGCAGTTCTTGAGGCAGCTGGAGCTCCTGAAAGGTCCACACTCGCTCGAACCAATCGCATACCCAAGCTTTTTGGCCGCCATCGTATGTGGAAGCGATCTCTACAAATCGGTCCTCGGCTGAAAGCTTCCCGAAGGCGACAGAACCAGCGCTCTTAGAGTATATGGTCCCCATGAACGGAACTTGTGCGATCTTTTCCTCTTCGCTACCCTGATGGATGCAGGCGGCGTCAATCCATACGTATTCTGCGCCGCGACGTTCAACGATCTCGCGAGTTTTGTTGAAACATAACATTGAACCGTTTCCCGCTGGAGAACGAATCCGAGTCCCAATCAACTCCCGTCAGCGGGATCCTGGTGTTTCCTGCTCTGTCCCAGATGTGGGAAATCGTCCAGATCTTGTTCCACGGTATGTCATCTACCGGGCACTCTTTCACCGTGGTTGAGTTCAAGTGAATTAAGCGGATCGTGTCAGGCGCCATCTATGACCAGTTCGGAGTTATCGAGTCAGTGGATATGTGACTTGGATACTTAGTGATGAGGCGAACCTCCTGCAATGGACAGAGACGAGGTGCAAATCGAGGAACAGTGGGGTCGGTGAGAGACAATAATGTGTGAGGAATGTAAAGACGCGGAGTGCCGAAGGACGGAACGAGATTGCAAGCTCGGATGAATAAGACACCAGACGGAACTAGACGAGGAGGTAGCTGAGAATGAAGATGACCAGACTAGGAGTCGGAGATGTCACTGAGAGCAAGTCCAAGAAGGAGGAGCTTGGTGTAGACAAACCGACGAAACGACTGCGATATGTGAAGGGTGGGTTAGGTAGGAATCAAACTGGGCCATTTGTTCCAGCGAACCTTGGCAGGTACTTGACAGATGGAACGGAAGCAATCGAATGACCCAGAATTAACATGCCACGTCGATCTGTGTCTGAATCGTGCTATCGAAGTTACCCACCCTGCCAGCGAGATTCATGTGATCTCGAAAATCGGGCCCTAATTCACCTCATGTCAGATGCACTCGCCGAAAGTGCGGATGGTACCTGGTGAGTTGGCCCAAGTATGACCTAGGTCAGTGATGAGCACTGATATAGATAAGGTCACGAGGCTCAGGTGGGAATCAACTTCGGCCATTTGTGGTCGCTCGAACCTCTACTTGACAGGAACGGAAACACAGAATCGCGTCGGACGACCCAGAATTAACAAGCCACGTCGACCTCTGAATCATACTATCGAAGTTGCCACCCTGCCAGCGAGATTCATGTGATCTCGAAAATTGGTCCCTAATTCACCTCATGTCAGATGCACTCGCCGAAAGTGTGGACGGTACCTGGCGAGTTGGCCCAAATATGACCTAGGTCGATGAGCATTGATGTAGGTAGGGTCACAATGCTAGGGTGGGTCGGCCATTCGTGGCTCTTATTGTTCTAGCGAACCTCTACTTGACAGATGGAACGGAAACACAGAATCGCGTCGAACGACCCGTTCCGTAACGTGCCACGTCGACTTGTATCTGAATCATACCGTCGAAGTTGTCCACCGCCAGCAAGATTCATGAAAATGGAACCCTAATTACACCTCATGTCAGATGCATTCACTGAAACCGTGGACAGTAGCGAGTTGGCGCAAATATGATCTAGGTCACTGATGAGCATTGATGCAGATAAGGTCAGTGGCCACCGCAAGTTTTCCTGAATCAACTTTTCTGGGTCAGAAAGTAGGAGTGATGAAAAAGCCGTTTGTAATGTGCCACGATATCTCCTTGGATATTATTTTCCCACAGATGCGCAAGAGAACAGAAAAAATGACCCTATACTACTAATACACCACGCAGGACATGTCAATATCTTGGTATTTCACATTGGAAAGCGGGCAAGCGATCCCCCCAAGCGCGTCATGACACGCTTTCTGAACTCTGGTTTTGCCTCAGCATCGGATTCAGAGCAAACGCTGGCGCTGTCATGGTCGGAACGCTAATCGTCGTCCTACCCAATTTAGTGCCTCGCCTCGCCGCCTCGCGCAGATTAAGCACCAAGCGCGATGCCTGTGAAACAAGAGGATCGTTCAGAATTGAGACGGATACGACTTCAACATCTTTGGCATTGAAAGGGTGACCTACACTCCAAGAATAGATACCGAGGCGCCACCTGAACTAATTTCAATCGTGCCGCCTCGCATAAGCGTACAAACGAAGGACACGTACAGTGTAAGGATGGCCGACGTGCGTGCTGCAAGGTTTGTGGAAACCTCGACCACCACGATACCGATTAGTAGGACGACTGCAAGGCGCACAATGAACCAGCGAGCATGAACATTTGTCACTTGACAATAGGGTTGATGAGCACACACCAAATAACCTAGCAATGTCGAAGAGTAAACGACCATTGGAACGAAGGAGATTAGTGTGCACATGACGTACAACATGTAGAACAATGCACCATCGCGCACAATCGACACTATAAGCGGGGAGACGTACTTGGTGTCCATCAGGTGCCTGCGCGTGCCGCACTGGTTAGTAACAGCCCGTTCGACTGTCATGGCGAAGAACGTCGCTACCAAATACCCGACTTCTGAGTAAATGTTTGACAGCTCATACAACGATAGGACTCACTGGCAATGAACAGTATGGGAATGCTGAGAAAAGTGAATTTTCACGAATAAACACGTTGAATCTCGTAGTATAACATGCAATACTTACTAGCCAACCAGGGAGATGGTCAAGTCGGGGTAGGTTACAACACACCCAGGCATGGGTACGCCAGTCGGTATAGGCATGACAATTTGTAGTATTGAAATTTGTGTGGACGCGTAAACCTCCAGCTGTATCGTGCATGTTCGAAATGAGGAAGTTCAGTGACACCCGAGACTTACCGCAAGCCCGCCTTTCAGGAATGATTCAGTTCCGAAGGTCAAATGTGAGCGGGATATACGTACTGATATTAAGCAAGATGCAGAAGGCAAGGACTGCAAACACATTGTACTCAGGAAGATCAGAAAAGCACGTCACCATGCCTACCTTTTCTGTTCTGATACATGGCATACAAACGCACCGTGAGAATCACATTCACGACGGTGGCGACCAGAACGTTTCCAGCTCTACACTCTCATGAGTACCTGTAACATGTGCAGGCGGACAAACTTACAGTGGGAAAAACCACTTCCAGACTTGGCAGCTGATATATCGAATTTAGCAGGGGAGCGGGATTGAGGTTATGTTGTGCAGGGGGCGGACATACATCTGTATATCAAATCAAACGTGAGTGCATTTTATCCAGTAATATGCGAAAACCTCACGTACTTGTATTGACATGGATGTTGTGGTCACTGCGAAACAGAGACAGGTACGAAGGGTGAATAGCCGAAGTCTTCCCGGGGGGTCAAACCCACCTGCAAAAAAGCCGCTATGTAGATTTCCAAAACGATCGGCGGGAGCTGATAACGCAAGCTTTCGACTAACTTACATGATGAGAACCAAGGTGTAATATCTTGCAAATATGAACATGGCCTTGGGGATGGACCATCTTGCCCTGGTACCATAAGGGACGAGGAAGTGTCAAGGTATTTGCACTCGAATACGTGGAGCGACACACCTCCAGACATACTCGATCTTCGGTACAGAGTACCACCGCGTCAACAACATCCTGTGATAGATATGCAACGAATCGAACTCACCTCCCTATCCAAGTTTATTAAGACATCGTAAAATAAAAAGCTGACCATAGATACTAAACGAGTCAGTAAAGGTACTTCAACTCACGGGAAAACTATTTATAGGTTCGAAGCAGAAGTCGACACTTACTGCAAACATAGGTGTTGATCAGATTTCTCTGAATTGCCAGCACCCATATTGATATCTCCTGTTCAATCGCAGGTGGGGGGGCGGTCGACATCCTTCTGGTGGCCCCCTAGACTCGGAAGTACAATGTTGAATGGTAATCAAGGCGCTAAGCGAGATGCGGGGGTAAATTTCACGTCCAGCTCCCGGTTTGTTCTATATACAGAGCCTCTTCCAGGGTCCAGCATAGGGTTCAGACTACTGCGCACTGATCGCTGATGAGTCGCGTAAAAAGCATTGTTACCTACCGCCAGCAGCCAGCTCGGTTCAACATCCGTTGATACGGGGAGGTCGTCGTCACTTGCTTTGCCATCGAATCAAAGGCTGGATGTCGTACCGAGCCGAACCCCGTGGTTCTCCCTTGCAGATTCTTGTTACGAGCTACCATGGATGCTAACCGGCAACGAAGGTGCAGGAACAATAGAGAAAGGTTTCCGAGTTTGTTAATGGGTGTGGGACTTCTTCGCACGATGTCCCCAGCCCCCCGCGCCACTGATCAGATTCATTTCTCGTCGTACCCAAAGTCAACCCTACCGCCAAGTGAGCGAGCGGTTGGATAAGATACTGAGGTTCGTCATCTGGTCTTGTGTCGTGCGGACGTGGATGTTGTCATCGTAGCGTCTGGAAAAGATCGCTATCATGGTGATTATAATGGAAGGCGCTAAGGCAAAGTACTTAGCGCTGTGGCAGTGCAGGATCGTGGACAGGGCGGTCGGAGGGGATCGGAGTACGATCGGGGGAGCGGAACGGTCGTTGCCGAGCGGCCCTGACCGATGTTCTCTCCTACTCTACTACAATGTAGTAACATCTATGCGTGCCGACACCAGCGGATGCTAAAAGGGCATCCTGACGCATTGTGTATTCGTGGGTTCGGCCCGAACATCGCCGCCGTCAAGGTCTGTCCTGCGAACGCGGTCGCACCTTTCGAGTGGATCCGGCACCGTTTTCCTCGGGTCAAACCAGGCTCTCTCGTCACGTCGATGACGCCGACACAAAAGGCATCCTAAACACTGCGTGGGTAGGCCACCTTTGGGATTGGTGTGCTTCTCGTGCCGAGTGAGGCTGGGCAGTCCCTCGTCACTTCCGGTACGTCAGTCCTTCATAGTACGCGCGGTACATCTTGAACAGGCGAGTTCTCCAGCCCGAGTCCCGCCGAATCCTACATCCCACGCACATTGCAGCCGTTCGATGGTCGTATCCACCATCAAGAACCGATTCCATCCTATGTCGTGGAATACCAAGGACAGCGGAGAATAATCGACCCTGCCCTATCCGCGCGCTGTTGCATTAAATGATTATTGTACTACCGATAGCAAACAAGTGAGTAGTTGAAGTACTATTCTCAAATCGTATGAAAAGCTTTGCAGCTCTGGTCCAATGATAGGAAGTACTGTAATACTTGGACAAAACTGCACTACAAAGAGTCGTGAGAATAAAGTGCCGTAGAAACAGTACCCCTGTAACGCAATATGCTGTGTCCCAGATGAGCCCCTCAGAAGCCCGATTGGCTTGGTTGGCATGACAGGCATCAGAATGAGCGTCGAAGTGGGCAGTTGCAGTTCTCACTGGTGCATCGATCTTCTCAGCTCTGCCAGCGAGCATCGAACCTCCATCAAAGCACCTCCATGCCAGCCATCCCGTAAGGACATCGAGCTTAGTCTCTGCCCATTCTAACTTGAACGGACCCCAGACCCGAGTTCGCGAACGCACATCTCGCTGTCCCCTTCCTTCC
>JBBPRK010001529.1:0-11761 GCA_038093075.1 Boletus patriciae | reverse complement strand
GCTGTTGACATGTTCTTTTGTCCAGCTCTTGACATTGGAGGCAATAAATCAGGTTACATTTGGTGGATTTCACATATTGAGACTGCTGGTGCTCCCCTCATAACAATAACATCTTGTTGAAAAGTCATTCCATCACTCCCTACACATGTCTGATACCCCTTGGGCCCCATCTTTCCTGAATGGCACTCCCCTTGTGGTTGCACCTAGGCAATCGCATGGGTGTGGGTAACCTGCATCAGCAAATCTGCACTTTGCTTATTGACACTTATTCTACTTATTTGAGTTTCACAAGTAGCTAAGGAACATAAGTGTGATAAGTACTTAAGTACTACATGAATTCCACAACTCATTTTAAGACAAGTAGCTAAGTAGCATAAGTAGAATAAGCACATAAAGTGTATTATTCATAAATTCGTGTTGAAGGTTGAATCAAACTCGTGACTTCGGGTTACTGCCAAAAACAGTAACCACTGTCGGAAATCCTGGTATTTCTTATTCGGATCTTCTTATCCTGATACCAGGTTCTAGAGTCATTTTCACATAATCTCTCTCTACGCTATTCATATTACGAAGGTCCAGACCCTTATCTATGATGTCATTATGACATCATGGGTCTCGACTCTTATCTCTTATCTATGGTGTCAGAATGACACCATATGATACCATTATTGCAATACACCTTATCGACCAATGGCCCTTATCCCTCTTATCAATTATTAGGGCTGTGTATCTGTTTATATTCCACTGCACACACATGTACAAACAGTACTGGGCAGTATATAAGACTGGCCTTACAACCAGTCTCAATAACGAACTATCTTGTTCTCGTTCCCTCATCATCTGAACTCTGAGCTCACTACACTCAAGTTACTCCTTTGTCGTAACCAAGAATCTACCAGAGTCCTAGTAAGTCTCCACTAGGATCACACTCCCTTCCTGTTCCTGCGCAATCGAGGTCCTAGTGATCTTGATAGGTTATGAGCCCTGACCTCACAAGGAAGTCGCATTAATCATGCCTCCTTCGTGGCGCGCTGGTACTTGGTTACTTTACTTCTTGATCCAGGTCAACTACTTGACTGCTTTTGCATTCAACCTAGCACTGGGTAATCCAGCAACTAGAGACAATGACTCGATCACCATCTCCTGCCTCGCAGGTGAGATGAGGTTTCGTCGGATTGGACTGGACTCATACACTTTGTCGTTGAGACTAGTAGGTGGAGACCATGCTTACAACTTGACCGTGGTTCTTAGAACCACACCTCTTGAAGCCCAAGAGAGACCCACAAGTCAAGCAGGTACGATAGAAGAGCTTGCTCCCCTCGCCTCTTCTATTCCCCCACTTCTGGTCCATACCCCCGCTGATACTCGGATTGTACCACCCGGTGTTCCGTTTCAAGTTCCTTGTCCTCGTTGCCAGACTCCTTTGGAGATAGGAGAGTATTGCCAGCAGCATTCTGGAGAAGGGATTACAGTCTTATGTCAAGGTCCTGAGGCATCTCTTCAAGAGCATCACCAAGTTCCTTTCCTTTTCCTCCAAACCGGTTGCTTTCAGCGTCCTTTTTTGCAGCAATCGGATTCTAGGGCAACTCGAGCCACTAGCCCTGCCTCTTTGATGACCTCATCACCTGAACTACCTACCATCCCTATCAGTCAACATGCCCGTTACCGAGCTCCCAGTCCCCATGTTCCCGCCAATGTACCAGCAGGACAACTTTGCATTTGCGAAGATCTGGGACGGGTTGCAGACGGAGCTCCATCAAGTTCCTGGAGTGGAATTCCAAGGCCCACCACAAGACATGGTGGAGATGACATTCCCATGATTCCAAACCCCCCAGGAGGTTACCCTTCCAGAAACAGTATGAACTTGGAAAATACTCGAAACTCTCGAAGACGGTGTGTGGTGGGTGATGATGGTGGGCCCTCACTTCCAGTCCCACCACCTACCCCCGCTAGATCAGACTGAGGCTAACACCTCAGACTGCATGTGCCTTCCATTCCAAATCAGGCCATGTGAGACTAGGGCGCAGGCTATGCACCTGGTTAACTTGTTCATGTACCATGACAAGTTGATCGTGCAAGCGTATGAAGGTGCTGGCTGGGCTTTCCCAGTCGAGATGTTAGAAGACACCTTCATGACGTGAGTACATTTCCAAGGGTTTGAAATTTTGCGGCAAACACATTTCCCTCCGAACTTTCCTCATCATGCTGAACTAGAAAATTCTCTCACTTCAAACTGGCTTCTCCCAGCAGAAGTCTTAAACAACCCTAGACGCTGGACAACGCGCAAGTTTGCGCCATGGACAAGTGACTGGAATGAAGCTTTTGACGCTCAACAGTGCCACCTCTTCAAGCACTCTCGTGTTACTGCTCACAAAGCTCAATGTTGTTTGTAGTGACTTATTAAAGTGGTGAAAACTCAAAATGAGCTTGACGCCATATATGAAGCAGTTAGAGGAGAAGCTGGTTGAAGAAGACGTCGAGCTGTTGTGGAAAAAGGCGAGGAAAAGTGAAGACTTCTCGAAAAGTCTTGAATACCTCTTCAATTCACTTGTTCCCCCTTCATGGCCAATGTCTGGTTTTTCACACACTTTGTACAATTTCTCTTTTCCTATTCCCTACTCAAATTTCTTGGAACTCAATAGTGCTTCCCATTATCTGTATGTTCCCTATTCCTCTTGTGATGATCTTTCTATTTGTGTACAGAAGGGCTTTATTATCAATACAGAAATCGATAACCCCCATTATTTTGGGGAGACGAATTTTATTTCATTTGAAAATCATGCCCGTCTGCCAATGCGTGCAAACATGTTGAGACCAAACACAAAGAGACATCCAAGTAAGGAGGAACGAAGCACTTATTGGCTTTCTCGATATGGGATTGGAAAGAGAAAGAAGTTCACCAGATGGCTAGGTGCAACAAAACCACTGGTGGTTATATCAGGATTGAGTTCCACATCCACATCTATCTCTTTCAGCTTGGTATCTTATCTTTATGAAACTTTTGTTCCTGATGATATCTTTTCAGATCTCCTTTAAACACATAACATGGCTGCTCTCACCACTTCTGAAATTAAAGTCGACGGTCAAATTCTTTCTTATATCCCTGTCCTTGTCGGACAATCCAACTACTCTATCTGGCATGTGAAGATCAGAAATACCCTTTCTGCATATGGAGTATGGGAAATCATTGAAGGAACTAACACTTATGGATAAACTCCATACGCTCTTTGGGACTACTGGTCTCGCTGGGCAGTTTTTACTTTTCCACAAAGTTATGCGGAATTGGGTTAAACCCCAGACAGCAAACGAGAACATCAGTTCTCTCATACAGCTATTTGACCAGTTATGTCAAGCTGGTCTCAATCTTCCACAGTCGTTCCACGCCATGATCCTCCTTTCCCATCTTCCTGATGACATGTTCACACTTGCCTCCACTATCACACAAACTGTTGCTGTTGCCAACTTTGACCTTGAAACTGTAGCCAGCAGGATTCTTGCTGAGATTGATCTATGGGCTATGCATTGACCACTTGCCTCTTGGATTTCCACTGTACAATCCAAAGAATCTTCTGCCAACAGGACCACTGTTATATGACACGGCCCTCCACCACAAAATCAGTGGAAGGGTCAGACTAGTTCTTATCAGAACAAACCGCCGTACCAAGGAAACCAATCTGGTCAGAATCAACAAGGTTCTGGTTCTAGTCTGCAAAGACAGAACACCCAGAAAGGTAAAGGTCCCATGAGGGTGAAAAACCCCACGAAACAGCAGAAGAGGTCATGGTATGACCAGCGTAAGCAGCAGCAGCAGCAAGCCAACCCTAAAGGAAAGGGTAAGGCTAATGAGGTAATGTTTGTGAATGAAGTTGAGATGTACAATGCATTGGTGGAAGGTGAAAAAACTCCACTCGTTTTTGATGAAGATGATCCGCTCTTCGAAGACGACCCCCTCTTTAGATTCACAGATCACCTGAAGGAAGAAGAAGGAGAACTCATGGACGTTGATGAAGACACATCATCAACAGTCGCTCATGCGGGATGGGATCAGGATGGAGAAGAATTAAACATTGCCAGGCCCTCTCAGCCCTTTCGGCACAACTCCTTCTGAAGTCCCTCCAGAAGAGAGTATAGTTGTTGAGGGACGAGATGAAAGAAGAAAGACGTTGGTAATGAAGAAGCAGAAGAAGAAGAAAGTTTCTTTTTCTCTTGGTGGCCTTGTGTCGAGCCATCATCACAACACCACTGATCACTTCGATCATGTGGAATCTTTCCTATCAGCTTTGCCTGAGGAAGTTGCCGTGGCTTCACCACAAGACCTGCCTGTGGAAGCCCCAGAGCCAATAGCAAACCGGATGCCCATGTATGAAACCATAGTATATGACTCCAAGAATGATGACGACCTTTGCTATTATGCTGGCGCTTTTGCACTTGGAGGAGATCCTAATAAGGATTTCGCCAAAAATCACTGGATGATTGACAATGGCTGCACTGATCATCTTACACCGTTTAAAGATGACTTTGCACACTTAGGAACTGAAACAACCCAAATGGTAACCAGCGTCAACTGGTACTCTAGGGAATCAAGGAATCGAGTATGCACTGAAAGTGCTAGCAGTCGGTTGCGGAGATGATCTCACTGGTTGGTATGGGGGAAAACCAAGAGAACTAAACTGGAGTTCTCTGGCTGGGACTTGCGCCCTTATATACTACTATACATGTTTGTACCTATTTGTACCGGATCTACCAATGACTGTTCTAGAATATTCCGGTACCTAGTGGCATGAGGTAGAAGCGTGCATCAAGCATGGCCATGAAATAGAAAGGAAGTAGAACATGAGGCAACCGCATGGTGGTGGCAGAATGGAAGGGAAGAAGGAAGAGCATAGCCATGCACTGCACGGAGATGAATGAAGTGAGGAGCGCATGAGGCATGATGTGAAAAGAGAAGAGAAGCATAGGGATAGCGTGGCTGTTATAAGTTAATCTGATAAGATAAAGGAAAAAGAGAAAAACGACTAAGTCCGTTAAGGTGCCTGTTAGGCATTCCAAGCCGTAACACTACCCCCTCTCTAAAGATTGACTTCCAGGCGATCAAAAGGAATTTGCTTGGGGTGAAGACTCATAAAAGGCTCCGGCCTCTTTTGAAATAGCAATAGGAAATCCTCCAGTGAGATGGAAATGGCTCTGGGAGCGGACGGGTTTGTGCGATAGAAGTCATTCAATGCTTCCTTTGCGTTGCCGAGATTGTTTTTAGGCTCCCAGGTACGATCCGTATCGTCATAGCCTTTCCAATGGACAAGGAATTCCGGTTTTTTATTTTATAACAAGAGTCGATGATCTGGTCCACCTCCCATTCGTTGTCTCTGTCTTTGGTGATGTTGACGGGTTCTGGCCGGTGCGAGGGTTGTCCCTCCAGTCGGTCGCAGTAAGGTTTAACCCGTGAGACATTGACCACTGGATGGATCTGCATCGATTTTGGTATCCTTAATTCAACGGCATTAGGTCCTGCCAAGCCGATGATGGTATACGGGCCAAGCCATCGCTCAGATAGCTTGCGAGAAGCACGTGTCAAATGCAGATTTTCTGTGGAGAGCCAGACTTGCTGGCCGATGGTATACTTGGGCGCTGCCGAGCGGCGTTTATCGGCATTGACCTTCATTTGGTCTTGTGCCTGTTTCATATTTTCTTTGACACTTTCTATTACGTCTTCCATTTCCAAAGTGAACTTCTGGGCTGCTGGGGCTCTGTCCGAACTAATGGGTTCAATTCCCATTCGAGGAAGATATGACCATGTCACATCGAAGGGTGACTTCTTGGTCGAAGTGTGTTTCTTTGTATTAATGGAGAACTGGGCGATTGGCAGCCAGGCGAACCATGAATCTTGCTTCTCAAAGCAATAGATTCGTAGAAACTTCCCAATCTCCTTGTTGACGATCTCTGTTTGTCCGTCTGTCTGTGGATGGAAGGATGTCGATAACTTAGTGGCGATGCCAAGGGCCTTGTTAAGCTCCTGCATAACTTGTGCCGCGAATTGCGGGCCTCGGTCTGAAGTGATAGAATGTGGAAGGCCATGATGCTTCCATATGTTTGCCAAGAACAACTTTGCTGTGTCCAGGGCCGAACATGTTTTCATACAAGCGATCAACTCAACCTCCTTAGATAAGCGATCAATGACCATCAAGATCAAGTCGTGGCCATGGGAAAGGGGAAGATCCATAATGAAATCGGCTGATATGTGTTCCCACGGGGTATTCGGAATAGGGAGTGGCTGGAGGAGGCCTGCTGGGGCCTGATTGGATCCCTTGAATCTTTGGCATGTGTCGCATCTAGCAATGTAATCTTTGACTAAGGTAGCCATTCCAGGCCACCAGTAGTTGTGCTGCAACAGTTCTATGGTTTTCTCATATCCCGGGTGTCCTGCTACTGGGGAGTCGTGGTGTTTCTGGATGATCTCCATCCATAGTATATTGCTTTTGGGCATGTAAAGTCTGCCGAAAGTATTGTATAGGCATCCATCACGTTCTTCGCAGATGGAGTTCTTCTTACACAGCCTCTGAACATCTGCTTTGTTCAGGAGGCACGTGGCGTTGAATATTTTTTGTTTTAATATATCCCCATCATCTGCGATAAGGATGGTTGTCCTAATCTTATCCGGGGTGATAACAACGATTCCTTTGTTGTCATCTTCTATTCCCACAGCGTGATGTTCTCTTCTAGAGAGAGCACCTGGTTTCATCATTGTGTGGCCAGGCTTGTAAAACCACAACATGTTGAACCGTGAGAGGTACATCGCCCATCGGGCTTGCTGACGGTTGAGATCCTGTCTCGTCATAAACCATTGCAAATTTGCATGGTCATTCCAAATTTCAAATTGGTGTCTTGCACCTTCTAAGTAATGACGCCATTGTTCCAGCACTTGGATGACTGATAGCATTTCCTTATCAGCGACCAGGTAGTTCCGTTCTTGTGGCGTTATGGAGTGAGAAGAGAATGCGACGGGATGCCATATGCCGTCCTTCTCGATAGATAATACTGCACCTGTAGCGTAATTGCTAGCATCCGATTCCAGGTGGAATTTACAATCTAGATCCAGGAACACAAGTACCGGAGCGGTGGTAAAGTGCTTCTTAAGTGTGTCAAATGCCGTTTGCTGGGGTTCTTCCCATCGATAGGGTTCTTCTTTCTTGGTTAAGTCGTGTAACGGGCGTGCAACGTGCACATAATCCTTTATGAACCTTCAATAGAAGTTTTCCAGTCCGAGGAAGCTCCTGACTCCTTTTATGTTCTTTGGCTCAGGCCAATCTAAGATTGCTTTGACCTTTGTTTGGTCCATTTTAATGCCGTCATATCCGACTATCATGCTGAGGAAGTCAACTTCTGTGGCGTGGAATGTGCATTTTTCTGGTTTGACAAATAAGTCATTTTCTTCCAAGCGGCATAGAACCTTGAGGACGATTCGATCGTGCTCAGCTTGGTTATCTGTTTTTGTGAAGATCATTAGGTCGTCAATGTAGACCACTACCACGTCATCCATATCTGCGAAGATTTCATTCATCATCACTTGGAATGTGGCGGGGGAATTGCATAGTCCAAAGTACATGACCAAAGGTTCGAATGCTCCATGGAAGCAAATGAATGTGGCTTTCCATTCGTCGCCTTCTTTGATCTGGACATTGTTGTATCCCCATCTTAGATCCATTTTCATAAATAGCTTAGACCCTTGGAGTTTATCCACTAGTTGCCCAATCAACGGCAAAGGGTAATTGTTTTTGACCGTGAACTCATTGAGGTATCGGTAATCCTGTACCATACACTTTTTGCCGTCTTTCTTAGGCACGAAGAACACGGGTGATGTTTGGGGGGATTTAGAAGGCCTTATGTAACCCTTCTTTAGCTGATCATCAAGGAACACTGTGACCTCTTCTTGCTCCTGTGGCGATAGAGGGATAATCCTGCCTTTCTTGGGCTTGAACGTGTCCTTGAGATCTATTGCATGATCCCCTGGTTTTCTAATCGGCATACGTTCCAATTCCCTTTTCAAGAATACTTTAAGATATTTGTGATATTCCACCAGGACTAACTCCTCAGGGGTTTTCTCTCTAGGTTTCTGAGATTCCTGTTGCGCTTCCAGTGCGCGGATTGTTTCATGGACGTAATATTGGTTATCATATTCTTCTTCTTCCATCTCTTGGATGAAAGTGGACTTGTCCTGCAGCATGTGACAGTGTCGTGGGCAGCGCATCATCTTGACCGTGCCTTTTGACCAATCAATTTCCGGGTTGTGGCATTGCAACCACGAGAAGCCCAAAATGAAAGGATTCTTTCCCAGATCGGTCACTTCTGCTGTGACTTTCTCACGATGTCCCTGGAATTCTACAACCAGCTCCGTGGAGTGCATAATGCTTCCGGCAGAGTTACATGTTCCATCCACGTTGTAAACAGGAATAGGGTTTCAAAGGGGGATAAGTGGGACCTCGTGTGTTTCTGCCCACGTTTTGTCAATAAAGATTGTATTGGCACCCGAGTCCAGGAGTGCGTCTGTCTTGGTAAAGTTTTGCCGCTGCGTAAATGGCGCAATCCGAATAGATAGATTGATTTTTTGTGCAGGTCTTACGCTTCGCACATAAGCGTCATCTGGGATTTCTGAACTATTTTTGTTTTTTGTAGAGGAATTAAGCGCAGGATTAACGTCCCTGCCAGGCCCAGTAGGGGACCCCTCTGACGGCGAGTTTGAAATTAGGTTTGTTGCCACAGAATCCTCGTCATCAATGATTTCTTCCACAGCGAGGTTTTCATATCGGTTCTGCCCCTTCACACACCAGACACGTGTGTTGGAGCTAAGCTTTTCCCGCCGACTTGGCAGCGAGAGTTTCATAATCTTTGAACCAGGCACGAGCCTCGTCCAGTGACATTCCTTTTATGGAAGAGGTCCAATCGCAACCTTTTCCCTTGTTGTCCTTTTTGGTGCTTTTATCCTCTTCCCAGGAGGTTGCGGGCTGTTCTTCAGTTTCAGTGGCATGCACCTGGAGGCCGTTACCCTTGCCTTTACCCCTCTTGGAGCAAGCCTTTTGGTGACCACCTCCGAAGAAGTGGCACTTGGGGCACTGAAGTTTGGGTTTCGGGCAGTCTTTGCCGAAATGCCCCTCATGTTGACAGTTGAAACACTTATTCTTGCTGCCTGTCTTTACGGCATCGATATCCATGGCATTAGGGTCTTTCTGTTTGACCCGTTCCGCTGTTCCTTTCTGTATGAAACTTAGGAGCTGTTTGTGGGCTCCTGCTTGCCGAAGATCGGCCTTAAAGGTATCTAGGAACGTGTAGTGCCCCTTTTCCAAAATTAGACGTGAGATGATTTCCTTGTCCGCGTTTTGTTCCAGCAGTTCTATTTGCCGGGTTTCGTCATAATCCGCAAGGAGGGCATAGTTCTCGAACTTCAACAAGAATGCCTCCATGGGATGCTCCTTTTGTTTTAAGTTCTGGAGGGCTAACCAGTTCTGGTCCTTTTCGTTGGTGGACCTGAAGTGTTTTTCGATTAGGGTAGAGAAATCATCCCAGTCGGTTTCTCCTACTCCTCTCAAGATGGCGTTTAGCTGGCTTCTTGCAAAGTCACCGGCCCTTCCTCCTACCATGCGTGAGAGCATGGCGGAAATTTCCTTTCGATTGGGGAGTGTGGCAGCATTTTCATGTCACCAGCTGTGAACACGTGTCCACCATTCTTCGAACTTCTTTCCAGGGGAACCGTCGAAGTTCCCAGGGTCAGAAAAGATCTTTGATAATTTTGGCTCAGAGGGAGCCCTTGTCCCTGCACTTGGTCCACCTGCAGGTATCACCAGTAGTTGTGCTTTTAACTGGTCGACTTCTTGTGATAAGTTTATGTTTAGGATCCTGGTTGCGTCCAGTGCATCCTGTTGTGCTTCCATGAATAGCCTCAGCTCTCCTGCTAAGTCGCCCCAACTACCACCTGACGATCCTGTGACAGAGAGAGCGGCAGCCAAGCTTTGGGGAAGGGAGGAAGACATGTTTATATTAGGAAATGTAACGAGAGGGGCGGCAGAGTATTTGTTTAGGACATAAGGTAACCCAACTTATCTTTTCGCTGTGGCGTGGATCTCCGAGGTTGGCGTGGCGTATGCTCTTCCATAATAACGGTTTCCTCTTTTGGACCCTTTGCTTCTTTCTCGGTACTTCCTCTGGTACCTGCTCCTCTTCCTCTCTTTCTCGCTTTACTATTACTGTACCTCAGGACATGGTGACCAACCTTCCCTAGTTACGGTACACAAGTACTTGAGTTCGGGTTCTTCTTCCTGAACGGACGACCCATGTGCGACGGCGGAGGATACTAAAGGGGCAGGGTAACTGAGTTCCGCCGGTTCCAACTCTAGGTTGTTGGGGTCAATGGACTGGTGTGTCTGGATGGCAGACTCTTGTGTAATCGGGGAAAGGAGAGAGGCGACGGGGTCGGTGGATCTGAGGGCAACCATGATTGTTCATAGTAGGTCTATTAAAAACCCTTCTGAGTCTCTGGGTAATATGTACGAGGATGGCCTTAACTCCTCGTGGAGTAGGGAAAGGAATCTTGTTGCCGGAGATGGAGCGTCAACTGCTTCTTGCACAGGCACGGGCGGTGGGATACCAACCGGTGCTTCTTCTCGCTCGATGGGTTCTAAGCCCCTCTGGATCGTGGGAAGTGCACTGCCTCCTGCAGTGACTGTTGCCACGTAAGGGTGGTGAAGAGAGTCTTCGACTGGTCTAGCTGAGTCGACAGCAGGGAAGGGGCAGAGTGATCTGTGGAAGGAGATGGGCACTGGCAATGGTCAGGACCAGCTGTGCGCCACGATGAGGACTTTGACCACTACTGACTTGTGTAGGCGCGTCGGTGATGGTGATTCGGTAGAGTAAAGAATAGTAGTTTAGTTCTAATGAAACAACCCAAATGGTAACCAGCGTCAACTGGTACTCTAGGGAATCGAGGAATCGAGTATGCACCGAAAGCGCTAGCAGTCAGTTGTGGAGATGATCTCACTGGTTGGTATGGGGGAAAACCAAGAGAACTAAACTGGAGTTCTCTGGCTGGGACTTGCGCCCTTATATACTACTATACATGTTTGTACCTATTTGTACTGGATCTACTGATGACTGTTCTAGAATATTCCGGTACCTAGTGGCATGAGGTAGAAGCATGCATCAAGCATGGCCATGAAATGGAAAGGAAGTAGAACATGAGGCAACCACATGGCGGTGGCAGAATGGAAGGGAAGAAGGAAGAGCATAGCCATGCACTGCACGGAGATGAATGAAGTGAGGAGCGCATGAGGCATGATGTGAAAAGAGAAGAGAAGCATAGGGACAGCATGGCTGTTATAAGTTAATCTGATAAGATAAAGGAAAAAGAGAAAAACGACTAAGTCCATTAAGGTGCCTGTTAGGTGTACCGAGCCGTAACAGGAACAACCGTCCGCTCTGCCACAGTCGCAAACAGACAAACAGTCCCCATGTATGGTCCTGGAAAGATCATACTGGAGAGTTTCAAAGGATCAGAACCAATTGTTCTGGATGAGGTGTGGTATGCACCACACGCAGCGCACAGACTCTTGTCTGTGAACACCCTCACTGGCCAAGGCTATAGGTGTGTTATCAATGATCAAGAAAGTAGAATCTGGAACGCAAGTGGAACCTTGGTGATCCAGGCAGCTGCCTCATCTCCAAGGAACAATCTTCACTGGTTTCAGTCACGATCGATTACTCCAGAGAAGGTTGTGAC
>JBBPRK010001528.1:0-11767 GCA_038093075.1 Boletus patriciae | reverse complement strand
GGTGGTTGCGGGGGTATTCGTGGGAGTACTGGTTGTGGGGGGGATGGAGGTCGAGGGGGGGGTCGAGGAGGTGGTGCTGGGTCTGGTGTGGCACGGGGAGTGCGAGGTAGCTCGAGTCGAACTGGGAGGCGAGGATGCCTGCGGCGAGGTGGTCGGGGTGGTAGCGGACTTTATTGACGTGAGTGTCTGGAAAAGGGCGCGAGGTGATGACGAGCGTACTGTTGCTACTGTCGCCGTGGGGGTGCGGGAACTGGGCGCCGAAGATGGGGGAGTGGAGGCCGGAGCCGTCCTCGCTGGACTGGGGCCCGTCGTCGACGATCATGGCGGGGAACGGAGAGAAGACGTCGCTGTTGGCAGAGGCGACCATGCAAGAACAGAGTCAATCCCGGCGAGGGTGTCTCATGCTCACGTCCGCTTATGAAATCCATCTCCCACTCCCTTATCCGGCCCCCCCGAAGATCAGAAGATCAACAATTATATATTTATTTTGCCCCCTCGATCGCACAACCCCCCCGGTCGGCCCCGGCACACCCCCCGTGCCTGACCACATGGCCCGCCGTCCTCTTTGGGCCGTCTCCATTCGCCCGCCAGGCCATGCTTGCCCTCTTCTCCTGCTGCTGTGGCCTCCGCCACCGCCCCCGTGTGCCCGTCAGTGCCCTCTCCCCGCGCATGCCCCGCTGACGCCCCCCCAGCCAGACGAGCGCACCCCGCTCATCCCCCACTCCGACGACGCCCCAACGCGAGTGCCCCCTCCTCCCCGCGTCCCCCGCTCACGTCCCCGCAGCCCGCAGCCCCGCGTCGTCGACCACCAGAAGCTCAAGGTGCGCCTCGGCTCCGTCGTCCGCGCCAAAGAAGGGTCCGTCCGTCCTCTCCTCCCCCGTCCCGCTCCCAACCCCCCCCAGGAAGATGGTCAACGTGAACGCACAGTTCCCGTTCAACCTGCACCCAGAGCACCCCTCCCGCTCCTCCCGCAACGTCTCCGCCGGCAGTCGCGCCGCCTCCCCGTCCCCGCACCGCGCCCTCCACAGGTCCCCCTCGACCGCCTCCCTCCCCGATCCCGAGGACGTCGCGCACTACCTCCCTCTCGTGGCCAACACTGCCATCCTCAACGTCCACCTCGTCAAGGCCCCTCGCTCCGCGCACAGCGCACGCGGTCGCTCACAACGCAGCGGCGACCCCAACAGCCGCTCCCCCGCCCCCGATTCCCAGTTGCCACCAGACGAAGATCAGACAGTGAGTCCCCTTTTGTTGCCATGTCCTCGCGACCGTCACGAACCCTCCACAATACAAAGCTCCCTGTCGACCCAGGAACGCCACCCTCCCCCGAGGATTTCAATATACATGACGCTGGCGCCGTGGCACGCTCATGGGGTGACTGACCCATTTCTTCCCTTGTCTCCATCACGTTCATTTCCGGACCTCGCCATACATACACTTCCTCTTTAGGTATCTTCCTGTTATCTCCACCACGTATCAGTTTCCTCCTGTCGGATCTGGGCGTTGCGTAGCTCACTTCCAGATATGTTGTCCTCCACTCGTGTGCCAAATCTATCATTGGCCATATCAGGCGCGTTGCCCCTGCACGGAAATTCCCTCTCCCAATTTCAAACAAGGGCTGCCCGCAGTCTCCACAACCTTAAATAAGTGGCCAGCGTTCTTGCACATGTGCCCACGTTTCCCATCGGGCATGCGTCTGTCTCATTTCCTCGACATGGACCTTGTTGTAGTGGTGTCTCGCGTGATTAAGCATGTCACAAAAAGTCCGATCTAGATGGTGTTGTCCATGCGAGTCAATCCAATCTGTTGCCGTCGGAGCTATGTGTTGCACCACGAGTCACGACGTGGCAAGTAAAAGAAGAAGAGAAGAACGTGAACAAGACCAAAACCAAGAGAAACACCCCCTCGTGCCGAGCGAGAACCTTGCCAGAGCCCACCATCTGCCGCAAAAGAAAAAAAATGGCGACACATCGCAGAATCACGAGACAATACCATCAGTTCTCCACGGAGGTATGCGACCGACCCTCTTTCTGCACGCGCCGACGCGGTCTGACGGGTGAACATTCGGAGCCGCGCAAGAAAAAAGGAAGCGGGGAGGCGCGTGAACGGAAAGGATTCCGCAGGGAAGTGGAGCGAACCTGACTGAACCGTGTTCACCGGGAACGCCCAATCGTAGACGTGTCGTGTGGGATGACACACCGTTCAGCCCCATTGGAAAACGGTCTTTCCGAGCTCCCAGTCCTTTACGGACCCTGATTCGTATTGGCCAGGAGACGCGGCCTTATCCTTGTTGATTTTGTTCGGTGCCCATGCGACGCAGAAGGCCGGCGGCCCTGATGTGGTTATGTCGTGGACGGGGGCCGGGGGAACGACACTGGTACCCTCAATCAGTGACGACAATCCGTGCGTCAGCCTCCTTACGTATACAACGCGCGCCCGACACTGATCGGATGGTGCTCTGTGACAGGCCAGATACAGCAGGTGGGCCTTTCTTGATGGGTTACCAAGTTTCAACAAGATGCACGTGTGATCGTGCATACTACAGGGTGTCTTTGCCATCAAGGAGCTCTATATGGAACTGACGACAACGATCAATAGATGACGCTCGTAGAGAGACAAAGATCGACGTGGTGCCCGCACTAACCACTATGACACCCCCAAATCAACGTGGACCACATGCAGCCACAAGGTCCAGTCGAACCACCGGCTGATCCCGAAATACCGGGCAACGAGCAGAAGAACGCGACATCGACATCTACGATGCACTCTCGTCAGCTTGCGTCAACGTCATTGCCATCACCCAAACCCAAACCCAAACCCAAACATGACTACACCGGCGTGAGAAAACGCTCAGTGATTGGCAAGTTAGGTGAGAGGAACCAACCGTTTGCTGCCACTGCCCATCATTGCATCAGTCTCCCCGACCATCGTGGGTCGTGAGAGTCGGGGATTGCTAGGTGTTGTTGTGTGCAATCGGGGCACGCGCTTGACGTCCTTCATTTCCGTCGTGGCTCCTGGAAGAGGGGTGAACCATTGATCAGGCGTGGCCACAGGTCTGGTTGACGACGGGGCACAATGATGTCGTCGTCGAGCGCGCTCAAACGACTGTGATGGGCCCTTCGTTTGGGATGAGAGAATCCGGCATGAGAGAATCCGGCCGCCCCTGTAACCCACCCTGGTCGATGGCAGGTATGCTTTACGCTGGACGCCGAAGCACGGCCGCGTGCGATAGAGTTGGCCATCCTGAGAGATCTATTCCAGAAGGTCACAGACAGCATCGGATTGGGAAGAAACAAAAAGAAAAAAACGAGGGCGCCAATGGCAGGTCCGTGACGCCGTCTCGCCAAGATGGCGATGAGATGAAGAGCTTTCCAAACCCTGCCTTGCAATCTGCGTCACCCATCGGTTATCTCCGGAGTCCCCCCTCCTTCCCCGCTGCAGCATGGAGATGAAACCCCACTTCCTGGAGATCTGCGGTGGTCAAGTTTGATAAATAAAAAAGTACAATACAAGGGCAGTGCATGCTACGACTACAACTAGATGCGTGCGTATGGTACATCGGACTCGATCCGTCGTCATACAGAACCTCCTTTCTCGTTTACAAACCGTGTGCTGCTATATGTCGCATGATGGTCAGCGAGGCGAGGATCTCTGTTCGGTGAATGAGCGGGGAACCCTGGTTGTCATGGCCGGCCACACCAACGCACCAGCTGCAAGGTGAGGATACGCCTCGTCGATCGTCAACATGCATCCGGACGAACCCAGATAGTCTGGTTCGCCGGCCACCTTGAGCGCATAAGAAGCGACGAGGTATTGACTTCGGTTCGTGCACTGCATACAACGCGTCAGTCAGCTCGGGCGACTCGGGCATCACCCCATAGTACTCACGGTCCACTCGTGACCCCTGGTGGATCGCCAGCTCCATCGGTACTCTTGTCCGTCAGATCCAATAAATTTCCTCGTCGTGTTGCTGTGTACACCTAATATCAGCGGTGGGACCCACACGTCGACGCAATCGACGCTGACCTGCCCAGCTTGGCGAGGTATTGGTCCATGGGGATGGGAGCCCCTGAACGGATGGTGATCGTGCCAAGCGAATTATTTGGCCCAAACGCGAGCGCGACCAACGGGTTCGACGGGTCGCTGCCGTGCATCGCATTGTGGATCATGTACGCGGTGTGCGTCGGCGCTTGGGCCGTACAGCGCAGGCGCAAACGAAGACGGTCGTTCATGTCGACGAAGTCGGACCCTGTCAGCCTCCCGGTCTTGTCTTCGAGGAGGTAGGGCATGCCGTAGACGGTAGACATGGCTAGCAAGAGGGCTTTCGATAAGATGGGGGATGCAATATTGTTCACCGAGGGGACTGCGGTCTATTTCTGCGTCTGAGCTGTCAGTGTTAAACCATTTTCGGCAAATAGCACAGGCAGAACAGGTGAGCGACATGCCATGGAGTGGCAGGCGTACCGTGCATGGAGGCGCGGGCTGGCTGCCGTCATAGTCATTTATAAAGTTAACCTTGACCTGAATGGTTTCAAGACCGTGCTGCGGCCGTTCATGCCGGTACACGACAAATGGGAGTGCAAAGAGGGAATCGCCTGGCGCCGGAGCGTCGTAATCCTGTTCGTGCGGCGCACCTGATGAGCGAAAAGTTAGCGTTCACGACAGCGATGACGTACTTCCGGACAGTAGCACTATTTCGAGGCAAAATCTGACGTTCGCCAGTGACGATTGCGTCAATCAAGCTAGTGCAGGCACAGGATTACCTGTCTCTCAAAGCGCGCAACAGGAAGTTTTGGGAGGCTGTGCCGCGACATGCATGCATGACAAAACAATTCATGTTGAACACGAGGCGGAACTGAACCTCCTGGCTCGAACAGGGACCGGAATATTGGAGGAAAAGGAAGAACGCGTGAGAAGCTTCCCCACTGTCGTTCATAACTGGCTGCCTGATCAGATCAATGAATGTCAAGTTGATTGTGGAAGACAGTAACAGGCGAATAGGCGGAGATCCCTGACTCCGTGTGCATCGCGCTTTGTCGTACAATGCATCCAACAACATTTCAATGATAATCCTCCTTGTAGCTGCGGGGTATGCCAACATGCAAGCCTCGCGACTCCCATCATCATCTCATATGGGCGCGGACTGTATGCTGTCCGTCTCGTCAATTCAAGGACGTCGAACATATCGATTGCGAACATATGGACCCACGTTGTGCGCGCCTATAGAATGCAGGCACATTGCCTCCTGCCATAAGATCTGTGACGAATCGTTACCGGCGGTTTTGACTAAAACATATAAACGGAAATGGGTGCCGAGTACCAGGCGAGGGGGTTCTTTCGGGGCGATCCATGTCTCCTGTTCGCTTGGTGAACCCATGCACAGGACTGACTCGCTAGCTGTGTCTGTAGCGGGGCCTGTCCCTCGCTGCATTCATATCCCATAACTTCCGATGCCTTTCTCTCTCCTTTTCCCGCTCCGTTTGGTCATAGTCCCTCAACCGATTACGGCGCTCCTCGTGGTCACGGGTAGGCGACCGGCTGCGCCGTCCCTCCTCGTCACCCAGCCTCCTCCGGGTAGGAGACCGCGATCGTGGTCGGTCTCGACGACGCGTCCGATCGTCTTGATCGTCACGCGGTGCCCTACGAGCTTCCTTGCGAGCGCGTTTCTCCTCCTTACGCTCAGCTTTTCTGCGACGCTTCTCCTCGTTCTCTTGTTTACGCGCCGTATCATCCTCGGCGCTTGGAGCAGCGGTACCAGCAGTGCTCGCCCCTGTCGATGCACCTGCCGTGGGCTGTATGGCATTTGCTCCTGTGGCATTTGCTCCAGTTGGACCAAAACCTCTGAAAACCCAAATGATGTCAGCGTCGGTCGTATCATATTTACGGATGAGAATTACAGTGCAATGGAAAGAGCTTCCGCCTCCGCCTCTTTTACCTTGCGAATTTCTTCTGCTCTCTCTGCTTCAGTATCCGCCTTGTCTCTATTGTACCAGTGGACATCCTTGTTCTTTTGCCATCTCCCGGTCGGCGCGTTGATACTGTGGCCGAGGTAGTGCTATAACGTCACTCAGTGAGTGGTGAAAAGAATATGAGAGGTGGTGCGCACTTCTCTGTCCTTGTCTGCGGAAACGTCGGACCACTTGAACTCTGCTTGGCCCCCTCGAGTTCCTCCACGAATGGGTTCAAACATTGTCAGTACTGTGCGGTGGTCACGGTTGACCAAGTTTCCTTTCGGTCTCCGACTCAATCTCCGGCCAAAACACTTCCCTGATATCTAGATACGACAGCAGCCGTGCGGTGTGTATTCCGCATTCTACGGGATGCCGACACCTGGCTGGCGCGATTAGGAAGGTTGGTTAAGATTCAGACGCGGCGGCGGTGTGTCGTGCGGCGTGTCAGTGGACGGTTACCTCTCTTTCCGCACCAGGGGAAATCTTTGTCACCATTGTGTGAATTTCCTCGTTCAGATGATCTCCGCCACCTGCTGTCTTGCCAGGACGACGTGCTCTGAATGATTGATGCGCTGTATGCGCCACATTAATCCCGATATACGCTGTTGTGCAGCTTGCAGCATGAAATGCGTTGGCATCTTTTGGCGTTTGCCGGGCGATGAATTTCGACTGGTAGTGCCTGTCAGGTGCCTTGCGCCAGCTCTTTTCGGGGATGATTGGTTGTCCAAGGATGCGTGTTTAGCTCGTCGGTAAAATGGTAGCTCATTTATGACGGTACTGCCACATCGGCTTTTTGTGACTAGCGCTCGTCTCGCCGTTGGACATCGTCGAGGAGAACATCTTGTTGGTGGCCTAGAGTGAGGTATATTCGTCCAAGAAGACTTGCTTTGAGTAGTGCCGCTTTTCGAGAATTATTATTATTTCTAATTTCAGAGAACTCCGGCTAACAATACTCCTTGCACTCCTCCCGCCATGACCTTCTCCGCTGCATCTGCGCTGCATCTGAACTCCAGAAACAGACGACCTAGGAATTGGACACCTTTCCCGGATGAATGGTCCAGCTGAAACGCGAACGCTGCAAACCTTTCAGTTGCACAACCTCGCACATTATCACACTTGTAGCCGACCCATCCACTGGTCCGAGTCACTTGCTCGACGCCGTACCATTCTCCCATAGTCTGGACGGGCATTGGCACGCCTCAAAGATAGTTGCGCCTGGCTGTTAATATAACCACACTTCCTTGCGCGCGGCACACGGCTCTTGCGTCCACCCAATCGCCGGAGGTAACGGTGCAGCGTCGTCGCACTAGACAAAAGGACAGGTCCGTGTACCTATCTGTATTGTATAGCATTAACCCGAGGTTCGTCGTCGGGGCGGCAGAGTTGGGGCCATCGGCACACTTGCCCATTCGCGGATTCGATCAAGCAGTGCCGGGTTTAACCCCTTATCCGAGGACAAACAAAGCACGCCACGTCGAAATTCGTCCAAATTATCTGACTCTCCCGACCGAGAGACCGCAATGAGACGACGCTCCTGACCACACTTTTCGCTGTTTTGAAGGCGTTTTGAAAGACCAGGTCCACTACGAGCACTCCTGCGACGTCAACGATGCATTGTGTTCATGTACCGTATTCAATGGTAAATTTTCAATACCACACGCGTTTTTTTTTGTTGATTCTTACGTGGGCGCACGGGCCCGCGTGGCAGTTTGGCTGCAACTGGAAATAGCCGAATTGAACCCAAGTTGGTGTGCTCCTCCACCTTTCCTTTTATCTGTCGCGCAACCTCCATTACAACACTCCCTTTTTCCTCGTCCCCACTCGTGATGAGCAAAAAGGCTCCTAAAAACGAACCAGAGACCAACTATGCTGAACGCGATATCGTTCTGGCTAAAGTACGCGGGTTTCCTCCATGGCCTGGCATGGTACGTCGCGTCCTCTTCTTGCCTTTATAAGCCCTCGTTCATCGTTTTCACTCCTATAGGTCGTGAACCCCGACAATGTTCCACCCGCAGTGGGCAAAGAGCGCCCTGCCGGCAAGAAGACGCTCTTCCATTGCGTCAGGTTTTTCCCCGCAGGAGACTTGTACGTCTCCATCATCCTTGCTTACTGTCAGGATGATTGACTATGTTTTCGCATAGTGCATGGCTTGTATCAAAGGATATATCGAGATTGAAGGAGCACGAGATCCGTGCATACATCAACGAGCCGCACAAGAAAAATGCGGACCTTTTGGCTGGGTATAGAATCGCTCTTGATCCTGAAAAGTGGGAGAAAGAGCTGGAAAGCTTGGAGGTGGCTGCCGCGGAACAAGAAGACAACGCACGGGTCGACCAACTTGAGACCGAGAATGAGGATGAGGAAACAAAGAAACCCACAAAGCCAAAGAAGCGTAAACGGGACGCTGAGACACCTTCTGCGAAGCCCAAGGCCAAGCCCAAACCGAAAACCGAGAAAAAGCTGGCTTCAGGGAAGTCGAAGAAAAACGGAGCCAAGTCTAAGGAGTTGATCGAGTCTGAGGATGAGGGAGACCAGGAGGCCGAGGTTGAAGCTGACGACGACGATGCTGGGACGAGCGCTAAAGCCGCTCCACCTCCTTCGAAGAAGCCGAAACGGGAGAAAGAGGAAGAAGTCGATGGTGCGATATTGTACATCGACTGTTTTTGTATCTCCTGACCACAGCTTTCCCTCAGCCAACTTGGAAGCAGATCCCGAGGCTCGCAAAGTGAGAGAGTGGCGACACAGGCTGCAGAAAGCACTATTGGGCAGCAAGGGTGCTCCATCAGATGAAGTGAGTCGTCCGCGCAGCATAGATTGCCATCACCGATGCAAATTGCGTAGGATATGCCCGCCCTGGATCAATTATTCACGACAGTAGAGCACTACGAACATCCAAATCTCATCAATTTCCTCTCCGTGCGTTTTCGTGCCGTTGTGTGTGGGGTTTTTCATCGTTGACCGCAATTTTTATGGGTAGTTTTCTAAAATCGGCAAGGTTATGCGACACATTGCGGCTTTAACACCGGACAAGGTGCCTCGCGACGAGGAATTCAAGTTCCGAGCACGAGCGAAGGCCTTGGTAGACAAGTGGCACGCCATACTGGGTGCCAACAAGCCAAATGAGAATGGTGGTGAAACTACTACCAACGGTGCACCAGCAGATGCAGGCCAAGACGCACCCGAAGCCAAGACAGTATCATCCCCTGGCCAGAACGCTATCTCATCTGTTTCAGTTGCGGACATGACCATGTCAGAGGCATGATTTTGTTTGGTTATCTCTTTTCTAATGACTTGCCCACACCTAATTTTGGTCTTTTCGCGACCCGGCCGCATGACGACTTACTGGGGCGTGTCAGTCAAACATGCATCGTTTGGCATCATTGTTATGCTGTGCCATTTCTGTGCCTTGAACAACCTTTGTTACTGCGCTGTACACATGATGTTGTCGATCAATTGCAACTTGTTCATATTCCCGAGCTAGCTTGTAGTGCAGGAGATACGAATATATTTAATTCGAGGAGTCGGCCGTCGGCAACACTGGAGCGACCTTGTTCCCTGGTTGGATGCAACACGACGTAACCTCACTTGATATGCAAACTAGGCTGTAACTTCCTGGTGTTCAAGTTTTACTGTCCCAAAACCAGCGTGTTGGTCCGTAACCACCAACTTAACCAGGGACCCCCAACTCAGTAATCATGTCTACTGAGTCTGACAGCCCCGCACCCCGCAACGTTCAACGCCGTTCGCGGTCGCGACGTTTCTTAGTATGTCCGTAGTTCGGCCCCCCCGCGTGGGGGAACTGACGCGATTGAAACACGATCTCCGTCTCGCCACCTGTCGAGTCTAAGATATTCCACTCCGCAACCTAGATTGGAGAAAGAGCCTCACCATGGCAATACAGTGACTAATCTTGCACAGGCATGTGTTCCAGCGAATTGTCGGTGCATCACTAGTGCGCGAGATGGTCGTTCCATATCTTGGATAAATACTTGAGTCTCTTTCGCAGCTATAATTGGAGATAGAGCCTCGCCATGACAATGAGCAGACTGGAGCTTCCGAACTTCTTGGATAGGTTGCATCAAACCGCCCATGCTTGTCTGGTGTGCTCTCAATTGACAATACGATAAACTAGGGGTTAGTGCGCAAATCAAGAAGGTCATTCCGTACCTATCTTGAACAATCATTTGTATCCCAAAGCCCCCGGCGTTCGTTGATTAGCCAGCATTTCAAATCTATGAAGATTCCACCTTCCGTTACATTCCTCTTGATAAGTTACCCCATTAGTCTTCTATGAATGTAACTTCCAGAAGAGCTTCTGACCGAACGCCCATCTGTCAGATGGACACCACCACGTGCCCTGCCAGTCCGCGAGTGCATGACTCACTGTTTATCTCGACGACCTTTCCCACCGCATAATCCCTTTGGCCTCCCGGTTGAGCGTCGCGTGCACCGAATTGTTTCATTATCAGTGGCACGCTACTCGCCGAAATGACACACAGACTCAGCTGTCCAGCAGATAACCCCATATCGAATGACGGTCCCACCGTACCTGACGACTTGGCAGTGTGGAGTTGGGATGTTTCGCGCCACGCGGTCGCGGATGGGTAATAGGTATGAGTCCAGTTGCCAATTGTCTCTCCTGGTGTTTTGGGCTGCTGTTTGTGGTCAAGGATGTCGAATGCAGGTTCGGTCTCGCAACGCGGGGGAACTCGGAAAAGATACGGTGAGAAGGACAAACGAGGACGGGGGGGTGAATACGATGGTTGGAAATTTGAAAAGCAAAATTACTACGGGTCTCCGGCGGATGACTGTACGTACACCCGGGCCTCGATTGTCGTATGGCCCGGGATTCGTCGCTATACAGGCCGAGCGCTTGCATTCTGATTTCGGGCCTGACCTTTAATCAATACTTGACCCAGATGCCAAGGCGTTCATAGTAGTCTTTGTAGGATAGCTGTAGCGGATACAGATGGGCCATCATGGTCCCTGTGTGATTGCAAGCCCTGATGCTCAACTGTGCTCGTCACAGTATCTCGTAATATGAGGTGTTTACTTGCTAAATCGACAACTACACAACCACCAACATGCTTAGACTAATACCTGGAATTCTCCAGCATGCACATCAGCGGTGGCTCACCTGTCGGAGTCTCATCGCGAGCTCAGAGTTGGCTCAATCACGATTCATCGTGTCGTACGCACGAACTGTACCCGGCAACCGGTCGATTTCCATACCCTCATCCATTATGGACGAAACCCCTTCCAATGCATGCCAAGGAGCGGGTACACTGGATGACGTGGTGAGCCAAAGTGCCAGTGGAGCTTCGTCCACAGCCTGACCGCGTCACCCGTTTCAGATTACGCGCTCGAAAAGTGGGTCGTGTTTAAAGGAGCAACGTTATCGTGCAGAGCTTATCCAGCGATTCCAGATTCCTCGGAGGTTCAGAAGATCGTCCTCGAGTCACCCGAAGTCGCCCGAATACCCACCAGGAAGCGCACCTTTCACCTCAACCACGAGGACCTTGAGACCCATGTCCGACCTCTCCTGTCGTGTCATTGGCATGTCGGTCGCGTTGGGGATGCCGTGGACGATCTCCAGGTGTTCTCCTTGAACAAACTCTTCAGCTTCAAGAATTTCCGCTCGGCAGTGGAATTCTTTGACGCGCTTGCAGAGATCCAGGATGAGGAAGACGTGAGTAGCGTACAGCATGATGGACTATGTGTTCTCTGCATTGACGAACCATCAGCATCACGCACGTGTCACTGTCGATTACGCCAACGTTCATATTTCCGCTCATACACATGTGGCGTACCAGCGCACC
>JBBPRK010001527.1:0-11770 GCA_038093075.1 Boletus patriciae | reverse complement strand
AGCGAAATAATCCTTGTGCATCTGTTGGCCAGTGATTTTCTCATCGTCGAATGTGAAGATAAAAAAGCCCAAAAGTCAGGGCCACAAAGTGACATGCTACGTGAATTCCAAGTCTTAGTGAAAACCATGGCTGAGAATGGATATGAGGGATGTGTTGCATTCTGAGGGTTGGTTGTATTCTCCCAGGAGATCCCGCTCTTATATATCACCCCCTTCGGCCGTTCGAGCTTGTGGGTTGTCCAAGCGACTCGCGCTACAGCAACAATTCTTCACTGACCCAGGATGTGCATGGCGATCCGTGAACCACGCATCTCGGCGCCGTAGACCTGAATAGCAGCTGGATTGGGTTCGACGGGAATTGACTAATTTTACAGACCAAGTTACGCACCTGAATGGGCATGAGGTCAATAGTTTTTCCAACCTGTATCACGTATACGGCCCTCAAGGTCCGCCCGTTTCGTGCAGTGGCGCCCTACGTGTGCAGTGGTTTAGGGTGCTTGGGTCGCCGATAAATCAATTGCCTCCGCCAGAAGAAATGTTACCAAAACCAATTACTCATGCCGCCAAGGCTTACTACAGGCAGCACGTCTGATCGAAGTGCTGTACAACGCCACCTTGATCAACGTCGACAATTCCCGAACAGGCGCCAACATACCTGGGAAAATCGTGAAGCGTTAACTACGCTGGTGGCCCCCCAAGGTATAAACAAGAAATGGCAGACGAAATCGCAAAAGCATACCCATGTTTACAAAGAGGAGCTCCAGGTGAGAAGGCGTGATCGTTAGTTAGGTCCCCGGGCACTTGTTTTGTATGAGATTTCAATTCCGGCCGGCGGGTTGTAGTGTTGTAGTTCTTACAGAGTGGAGAGAAGCCCTGCGAAGAGCTGATATGGGAACCCCGAGTAGCCGGGACCAATGAAACGTGCAAATCTCTTGCTTGTACTTGAGCGGGCGCACATTATAAGTATATCTAGGGTGCAGTAGCGACCGTCGTACGCATGAGCAACACCCGCGTATGGCAGTGTCTATCCTCTAATGCAATTTGTACCCAATAAGATGCCTGCGGCCTATTATCTCGCCAACCTGTTCGGGCACCGTGTCAACACCTAGCACCAGAAGGAAAGACCAGGCAAAGGGAGAACACTGAAAAAACGGAACGGAAAAGGGCCCACCTTGAAAATTGTGTACGCTTCCACCGCATACACCGCGACCCGGGTCCACTCGCCCGTCGTAAGGAGGTCGCGCCAGTACTGCGGGTTCCTTGCACGGCCCCACAGGACAGAGTATGCGTCCGTAATGGTAGCGAGCGAAGTTGGAGGCTGCAGCCGCTCAGCAACGTAGATTTGCTTCAACAGCTCACGGGCGACTTCGGCATTGTAGATGAGGGGCTGGCGGTACGCTATGCAGACCAGACACGTATCAGAAACGGGCGATGGACGTGTGCGGAAATGCAGCGGGGACAAAGGCGACGCGAATTGTATGTAAGGAGGCCAGAATAGTGCAGTCCAGTCAGCCCCGTGAAGTTAGACGACAGAACAATGTGATACGCACACCCAAGCAACCCGGCAGCCCTTTCACCAAGAGGGCCGAGGACCCGCCCCGCGCTCGCCAATAGCCGCTGGGCTGCACCGAGGGCATCTTGCACCTGCTTGGAATTGCTTGCGCTGTTCGAGGTTTGACTGGTGCTGGCGAATCGGCGCGCGGCGAAGGACGGAGAAGCACGGCGCGACGCTGCTTGGCGGAACAAGGAAGCAGAGAACGTAGACCGCATGGTGCTCGTCGGGTGTACTTTGGACTGTGTTTTTGGTGTTGGGTTCGTTCTCCTTCGAGGACGAACTGCGTCTGTGCTTGTGGTTAAAAATCAAATAGTGGGAAAATTCAACGCCATTTTCCGGCTTCGGCCGAGTGCTACTGATACGGGTCCCGCCAAGAATCTACTTTGAACAAAAGCTTTCAAGGTCTGACTTCAGATTCCAAGACTTCAAAATGAGGTCGAGTGAATTCGGTATCACCTAACCCATATCAATCGTCGTTCGCGGGGGTGCCAAGTACATGGAACGACGAGTCATGCGGGTAGAATCACACTCCTGAGGTAGACGGAGATCTTCAGCGTGACATGTCAACTTGGAGTACGAACGGTGCGTTCCACCGTACTGCGGAGTGGAGATACAATCGTACTTTTCTGAATTTGGCGTTCTCGATGATACTTGCGACGGTCATGTGAATGTTCCTACGTTACGGTTCATGACAAAATCTTTGAACCAGAGAACAGGGAGTCGTCCCGGAAACATGCACGCGATTATTCCACGCAAGGAGATGCATGAGTAACAGAAGTCAAGCCAATGGCGGGAATGATATCAGAGTCCGGCTCTGAAGACACTCCTAACTGGTAGGAAAGAGGGAACCAATATACAAAGGAAGGAAAATCGCACTTGGAATAGCTGCTAGGAGAATATTTCCCACTCGTTGGTGACTCGATCACTACGTGCTATGATGCAGAGCAGCGTTTTTCGTTCAATATTGTTATTTCGTAGCTAGAGACCCAAGTGAGTAAGTATATATATTTGCCTTTCCCGAAGTTGGTTTGCGTCCATTGAACGCGACCAACAGAAAAGTGCATATGGAAGTTTGCATAAACGAAAAATGGATCTGAACATTTATGTTCACAGTCAGGCGTGTGCGCTGGTAACTTTCCGCAGGCGGGATCGAGAAGTTCGCGACATCATGTACACGCACCGTCGTTGAACCAGGCACCAGAAGATCCTTGGTATACGGTATTAGAAACACGCAGTAATCCAAGCAGAAGAAGAACCTACCGCTTGGTGCGGAAGCCTCGTTCCAGTGGCTCGCGGTCCAGAGGTCACCACTGGGATGTGTGGGGAACAAAACATTCAGGAATAGACGCGAAATAACTCACTTGTATGTCACTTTGTCACCGCCCTCGTACTACGGAACGACGGGATGAGATCGACACATAGATGTAGCTCAGTGGGACTTACTGCAACACCGCTCTGCCATGCAGCGACGTCAGCACAGCTACCTGTTCCCGCTGCTGCAGTGCTCGTGGGAGTCGCTCCTACCGTATTCGAGGTCGCTGTGGTACTTGGCAACGCAGGGACAGGCCAGGTGTTCCCACGGACGGCTGTGATCCACGGACAAGCAGCATCAGGAAACTACCCAACAAACAAGGGTATTAGTTCGAGCTTGTTCTGTACCGCAGTGAGGAAATAACAAACCTCCCAAACTGCTACCCCAGCATCTATACAAGGTATTCGGTCAGTGTACCTCATGATATTAAGGGATGATTACAGCCGTACTCCATCCAGCAGCGTAGGCTTCGGCTACGCAGGAAGCAAGAAGCGTCGTGGACATGTACCCGTTGCTCACATCCGAAGTAGTGGCTGGTTTACCGATGGCAAGTTTGTCCAGACTGACGCCGCTGGCAGAAATTTGGAATAGGGCGGATTCGGGCCAGGTAAAGGAAGAGTTATAAAGGAGGCCATCGCACGTCGTGTAGTCCGTGGTTCCCTCTATACAACGTTTTAATTTATTGTGCTTGAGAGTAAACTTAAACCTTGACGCTTACGTCCGTAAAACTACAAGATTGATTGTTCGCCATTCAGAAAATTCCTTGGATGACAAATCCTTGAGCTTACTTGAATGTTGTACTGGAAAAGCACTGTCAGGTAAGTTGCGTAGAATTATGCCAACTGCCTACCCAGTCAATCATGGAGCCTACAGCTTCATTGACCCAGAGGTAACCTCCGCCACCCCATATATTTGGGGAGAACCTTGTGAGTGTTCAACGCTCAAAGAGCGGACTCTCCGAACGAACAAGGCACTCACCATGGTGCGACAGCTGGAAGGCAGTATGTGTGACTATGCATCATATATTCACCGTCGAAAACTCACGAGCGTGGGTGAGTATGTATTGTCCTTGAGGAAGTTGCGTGCGGAGCTGCATAGTGAAATTTCCGAGCCACTGCTCAGCCGAACCCGTGCCGCTATCGAATGCATCAAAGTCCTGGTACAGAAATCAGCTTCGGCTCATTCAGCAGCGGTTCTTTGGGGACCTCATAATCAATGTCAACACCTAGAACGCCGTATTCGAGCACCCATGCGGCCATGTTATTCGCTGTGGTGATGGCATTGTAGCCCGATGACGTGGGTGTCTCGGTGGATCCAAAGAGAGATACGATCAGAGAAATCCCAGCTGCATTGTACTCAGCAAGGATGGTCGTGCGCTCGCTAGCTGTGAGCTCCTGCCATTCTTGCACTTGATCGACCGATCCGGCGGCGAACAAAAAGGAGAGAGCACTGATACCGTTAGCGTATTATGCCTGGCCATCTGGCGGGCACTCACAAAACATTGAAGCCCTACAAAACGCACATGAGTAAGTGATTATTTAGTAATAGGATTGGCTCACGTTAATGTCTGCTAATGTGGAATCAATAGAGACATACTTGTCACTATAGGAAACGAAGTGAGGTGTTGCAGGCATTGCCTTCCTCAGGACATCACGAGCAGGAGGAGAGAGGTCCCTAAGTTTATTCGTGAACGAAGCTGCTTGCGCTGGTCCAAGGGAAAATAAGACAATTAGGGACGCTGTCAGGGCAGAGCGCAAGAACACCATGATCTAGGCAGGGCAAGGGGGCGAAGATGGGGTCCGAGCTAATAGCTGGCCTGACCCGAGATGCCCCGTATTAGATGCCGTCGGTCAGTGCATCCGAAGTAGCATATATGGACGAAGGTCCAAGATGAGATATATCACCAGTTTCTCTGGGAGTAAGGAGCACATTGAGTCCAAAGGGCCCACATGGTTCCGGATTTCTGCAGCGGTGCAACTATCCCGAATGGCCAGAAGCGAACAATTTGAGATAGTCTCATGCAAGTGATGAGTTTGATGAGATACAGTTAGTTCCACAGCATAGGAGAGCCTTGAACAGTACGGACTGCTTGGGAAAAGGTTGATCATCGCATGGTAAGGATGTACAAACACTGCCAGTAGAGCGACACAGGGCTGTCCGATGGACTAATTTTGGAAGCAGGAAACCCACACGAGTTCCCTTTGCGGATTAAGTGGTGCATGAAAGCGGGGCTGTTGGATTGGCACATCACATCAAAGAGAGCGAAGAGAGTATTCGGAGCAAAGAACCTACTAGTGATAGGCCCGAACTCACAATTGCTTTGCCAGTGCGTTTGCTAGTGCCACGGTTATCTCGGACAGGCACCTAGAGACTGGGAGCATGGTGCGTCTGGTCTTGCCCAGCTATTGAGGTGCTCAACAAGTATTGATGTTCAAGAGTCAGCAAATTCTTGCCAGATGGGCCTAAGGATCAAGTTCGTTCCCTGCATGCCCGGGCCACTGGCATGAGCCTGAGTCGGAACGACAATTGAAGTCACGCATGTCGTGGGACGACGAGTGCGCGAGGCGACTTAGAACTCGGACGGATAAGCCCTTTGTGGGGGCCGGGGACGAAGATTCGATTAGCAGTCCCCTTGTACTACTTCGACCTATATACTACGAGGACATGTCTCAGATATCTAAGCCCTATGCTCTTGTCCATGCCGGTGAGGCCGAGCTTGGTTTGCTCGTATTTGTACTAATGGACAGTCTCGTATTCCGACAACGCGTAATACGTCCGAGTCACGCCCAAGGCTTCGGGAATTTCTCGTTCTAGAGCAACTTATCACTGGCAGTCGCCATACAGTTGCATGGAGGCTTGGGTTCGGAATCGAAAAGACTCGAACTGATCCTTGCAGCGTGGAGAGAAATCTGGAGCTTGGACGCTTCAGGTTCGAGCACAACTTGAATATGTACGGTGACTCGAGCCTTAGACTAAGGACTTCCTGCATCACTGCCAGTGACTCTGACAGCATATCTGGGGTAACAAGTTGATCAACAATACCAGGATGGTTAGTCTGTGGTAAATTGGCATTCCTATTCGGATTCTCTCCTCAGTCCTGAGCTTGTTGTCATCGTTGAAGTTTTTCTGGCGACTTTCGAAAGACATACGAGAACTATGGTAAGAGAACCTTGGTTTGTAATTCGCTCCTAACCGCTAACACGCATTCGAAAGTTGCCGACAGTCCCAGTGCTTGTGATAGTACAGTATGCAACATTTGGGCCTCAAAGACCTCAATTCCGTCCCTTAGCAGTCGCTGGGAATAATTTCCGTGTTGAATTTCCATCTAATCAGGACTTGATGCCTGGTCACACCAGCGCTGAAAACACCAATACCCACATCCGATATGCTACTTACACCTTATTCAAGTTTAGCAGCAGACACGATCCGAGGACCACAGGCGTTCTTTCATGAGCCCAGGATGGAGCATCCCTCCACGCGGTGCCCTCTGGCGACACAATGGAAGTTCATTTGGACCCGCGGTTCGAAAGAAAAGTCATGTTACGCTGCACCATCATCTGGGACTCCACCATATGGTGACGAAGTCCTTTGTGAATAGCTCGTCCGGATCCACCAACAACCATTTGGTTTGGGAGGGTTGTTATCTTGTGTAAGTTGTCGCCTGCAATATTTAACGCCTATCTCTTGATTCACAGAGATGGAGAACCATGTGGGTCGTCTGGAATCAACATCTCGAAGCGATCACATCTATTCCTAGTGGCTGCTTGTACCAATCTCGTCTTCGACCCTTCTCATGCACCGACGGACGGCATCCCTGGTACATAACGCGGGAAAGTGCCTCGGCCAGTTATTAGCTCGTGCCTCATCTTCGCCCCCATGCTCGGCCTAGATCGTGGTGTCCTGCGCTCGCCCCGACCGCGTCCCTGGCTGCCTGATCCTAGCTTGGATCAGCGCATGCTGCCCCGCCCCCTTACTCCTGCGTCCTGAAGCAAGCCACATCTGCCCGCACCCCAATCTGTAGTCTACAGCGAGTCGGAAGCGACAAGTATGTTTTCACCGAACCTACGTTGCGGAGATCAATGTGAGCGAGATCTTCCTTATAGTATACACTTGCTAACTCTTGCGTTGCGGGGCGTCAATGCATTGTGAGTTCTTGTCACCCTTCTTAGAATATTGTTGACATCAGGTGCAGCCGACGAAGCGCTTGCATGGCAAGCGCTTACAGCCAGCGATCATACAACCATTCTGGATGAGTACGGCCCGCCGGGATATCGATATCGCTGATCGTATCCCTCGGGCCTACCGACACACCGACGACATCGGGTGACGATCCTATCATTACTGACATCATTGTGGCTGCCTGGGCTCTCGCGTACAACATCCAGGGTGTTGATATCAACTATGAGGTATTTCCTGAACCAGTCCCCACTTTTGTGACTGATAGACAATTTCGTATGCTATTCCAGGACTGGACCTTACTGCATCTGACGGTGGCACAGGATCGGTTGAGCAATGGCTCAGAAACTTCAACCACGCACACAACTTCCTCAGGGGTAATACATCCTCACCTATACTCGTGAGTCGTCGACAACACGATTTGGATATCTGTTGATATGTTTCTTGCAGCTGTCGCGCCATGGTAAGTAGCCCACTCGGTCGGCGTATGTCCGCGCTCCTGAGTCAATAATGTTATCTCCTGGGATGTGGGTCGGAGGAGGAAACCCCTGGGTCAACGAGGCTGTGGATTCGATGATTGACTGGGTAAGCGGTTATCACCCTGATCGTTTTATCACTAGTACAATATCCAGGTAAGTTTCAAGAGTAATAGTTTCGAGAACACCAATATCATGAATACAAACCCCCAACAACGTTCTCTCAGTTCTACAATTGTGAGTGTCCAGCCAACCGAACTCACATTTTGATTGGGATGCTGAAATGTCACTTCGCAGAGGGAACGACGGAATACAGGACATGGTAAGGCCTTCTCTACAACTCTTCTTTGACCTGGCCAGAATCTGCCATATACTAAATGTCTACCAACGGCGTCAGTCTCGATCAGCTCGTCATCGGTAGGCCAGCCACCGCCACAGACGCGAACAACGAGTACATAAGCACGGCACTCCTTGTCGCTGGGGCTTATGCTGTGCAATGGAGTGCGTCTAGAACATGGCCCAATGTTCAAATAAACCACAGGACGACCAACTTGCATAAGGGGGTATGTTCCATCTTTGGTTCGCCCACGGAACAAGCCCAGACTAATGTACATGCTTGTTTGGTAGTACCCCATGCTGCCTCCGCATGGATCACTGCTGTCTGTGGACACCCTTGCATTGCCAAGTACCACCACGACCTCGGCCCCGACTCCGACAAGCACGGCACCCAGGAGAAAATACAACTGTGCCAATGTTGCTGCATGCCAGTGTGATGTTGCAGTAGGTCCCACCGAGCTATATCTACGCATGCTGTCCTTATTGCGTCTTTCATTAGTATGAGAGCGGCGATGAAGTCACGTACAAGCCAGTTCTTCAATCTTTTCTCCCACACCCAACCGAATACTGACCCACATCAACTGGTGGCCTCTGGACTGCGAGCTATTGGAATGAAGCATCCACGCCCAGCGGTGTGTTCTTTTTCTGGTTGGGAAATTTGCGCGGTGCTAATGCCATTCTCTACAGGCTCTGCTGATACTTGGGTAAATGGTGCATACAAATAAGATCTCGCCCCCTTTACGAGCTTAATGAATGAGTACGATCGTACCACGTCGTCTACACAGCAATTCTCTTCGACGTGTGTATGAATTATGTTCATACGGAATCTCTCGAAACATTCGATACTGGATGGATATACGACTGCGACTGACCCCAAATCCCCGATGGCATAAATATAGTAATCAGCTGAAGACATGCTCTGGTGGCTCGACACAACCATATGGTGAAGATGCAACCCCGCCTCGTCTCAGCAACTCTTTGAGGCTCCCACCCTAGGAGAGAGCCACCCGACACCCGGGGATGTGGAGCTCCTTCTAATCCGGAACTCGCGCTCAACGCCACTGCGTTACTCTCCAAAGAGATTCGCCTTCGCCGTCAACCCATCATTTTCTTAGAACACCACAAACATGGAGTTGGCTCCTTGGGAACCATAACACGGCCGAGTTGTCGGAACCCTGAAACAATTCGCATGGAAAAGCGTTCTGATGCATGCCCACTCAGAGCCCCTCAAGTCCATCTTCAGTTCGAGGATAACAAAATTGGCAATGATCTCTTTGGTGTCCAATTGCCGAGCTCTTCCCGGCTGGTGGTCGGCGCCGACCGCTGCATACGTGCCACGCGATGCAGATCCCAGTTCCGAGTCGGAAAATGCGCTAGGGAACTTCTTTCCGTGCTGTAAGGAACTTGAACGTAGTGGCTACCTGAGTCGTTATCTGTTTTAAACGATACCGAGGGCACCAATAAAATATGCGCCTCGGCAAATCCCCATCCCCTCAAAGTACATGTACAGTCACGGCCATGCGGTCGAGCGCGACGAGACTTCCAAACCAGAAAGCGTGGTCTGCCACGGGCTAACGTCCATATCCGCAAAAGGTGTTCCGTACATCATCGGACGAGGCTCAACTGTTTACGAACTTGAAACCTGTGTCTCCAAACCCGCGTTCAACATGTGCGCAGGGCTTCTTCTGTTGGGCGCGAGTGATTGAGGCCAAAGCATGGCAATATCCACACGAGACGTCGACGGCAGCGTGACTCATTGATGCAACCTAATTCACTGGATCAAAGTATGTCTATTGGTATGCACTCGTCTCCACAAAATCTCACTGAATACTGCAGAACCTTTTTAGCCGATAGTATATTGCTGAGGGCCAGGGGTGAACTATCCGGCCTCTTCCGAGGTGACGACGGTGCCGACCAGACGCCACGGCTGACGCAGGGGAACTTCCAGAGCCCTCTATAACGATACCAAATAGGTCAAGAGAATGTGGAAAGCGACGAGCATGACTTACAGGAAGGACAGTTCTGGTCCCGGAGTTGTGTCGCGGTCGCAATGTCGTCTGCGGTACAGTATGTCTGGAGACACGTGAGAGCGTCATTTTGGAACGGGATCGAGCCGCAGACACAGGGAATATCAGTGCTGACAAAGGTCATTGAGGTGCGATGCGGGAGAAACCAGAGACGTACTAGCTCTTGCAACCGTTGCGTGTGGCGGCAGCGGATACGCAAGTGGTAATGCAGTCGTCGAGATTCCCAGCGGCGGATGATAGTGCACATGAGACGGCGACGAGCAGGGCTATGGCGTTAACAAACATCGTGATGAGTGGGAGTGTGTCGTCCGAACGAAACTCTTATACGGCAGGTTGGTACATGAGAGTGGCGCACTGGCACCTGGTTTGAAACAGCATTTGCGTCCTGGACGGAGGTTTCGGTAGGGATCCATCGCACGGCGGGGCGTCACCACCGAGTTTTGTTCACCTGAGGTGAGTCAAGTGTTGTGATTGCCTCAATTGCGCTTCTTTGTTGTGGTCGATCTAGAATGCACCAGTCAGCAACGGGTATGTCGGACAAGGAAATAAACAAGCAGCCTTGAATCGAAATATCACGAATAATCGCAAGCATCAACGGCTGGAAGCGATTACGGATGATAATCAAGTTGGTCGCACCTACGGTTTCCCCTGTTGTTTGCTCGCGGTGTTCCCAGTCTATTGGCGTACCTCCGCCATAAGCCATCGAATCTCGTCGCAAAGACGAAGGTGCCCTGACGACGATACGGGGGAAGGAGTACGCTCCAACACTACCATCGCGACAAGGCTAAATGGGGCGATCCCCTGCTCGTGCGAGCAGATCTACAGATGGGACGTTTGTACACCGTGCAGACACACGCGCGCTTGACTCACGAGGCCTGTTCCCGCTTAGACTCGGAATTAGACTGCACGCGCCAGGCCCGAGGCCCTCCGAGTCAGCTCGCCCGCGGACCTCGATCGTTATCGAGCACCGAAAAGGTCCATGACATGAGGTTTCACCGAGTTTCACCACGCGATGGTTACTCAAGCCGCATCTCCTCGGCGTGCCTAGTCGACGCGAACTTTCAATAATTAATTCCGACATTCCCTCTCGGAGGTCAGGCGCTGTAACGACTGGCCGCGATTCTGCAGGAGCCCTACATTGTGAAAGTCTGGTAGTCGCCGCATACAGGCGCCATGATACGTTCGTCACTCACCTCCAAGCAACTGGCAATACTTGAGGCTGCGAGATCAATGTCGTCGGGGCAGCACACAGCCACTCTGCTGCTCATGCGCTCATGCCGCAGCGTCGTGGAGCACACTACTCCACCTGCTGCGTCTTGGTCGATCCGGGATTGGCCGAATTACATCCGAGGCGAAGGTCCCCGAGTGCAACTGCGACGCCACCGGTCCGAATTGTCTTATCGAAGACCTGAAAATGCGCGGGTATAGCACCATTGCCGCTCAGCTCAAGCTGCTACTAGGGCTTGTTTCACCTGGGTGCACTTGTGAAGGTCTGTTGCACGTGTAGTGAACAGTGGCGTCAGTTGGCGGGACAGTGGCAGAGCAGTGACAGGAGTGAAACAGAGGACGTCCTCAGTCTGCCTGCCTTTCGCTTCGCGCGGAAGGTTGGAACGATGTCACTTGGCTAATATAGATCCCAAATGCCGATTATGTAAAAACATGCACGTGAAGCGATATTGGCATGAACTAGTCCGATCTGTACAACCTATGCTCAATGTCTCATTATCGGGGGACACGTCCTTGCAATAAATCCGAATCAGTACTTGTCCAACCACTCGCCCACGCGCTCAATGAGTTCGGCCTTCTTCCCCGACGTCGGTAAACCTTTGGTTTTGAGCACCTCCTACGGTATCTCAGTGAGCAACGACAGGCACGCAGCTACTACAGG
>JBBPRK010001526.1:0-11774 GCA_038093075.1 Boletus patriciae | reverse complement strand
AGCGATCCTGTGACGAGTCGAGTCGAGTCGGGCGAGAAATCGACCCCGTTCACGTACGTCTCCTCGTGTGCAAACACCCGTTCGTATGTCGTTGCGTCCCACACAATCACCTCCATGTATGTCCCCGCAGCGATCCACTTCCCGTCCTTTGACACAGCGATACATCGCACGTACGGCGCTTCCATCGTGGCCAAATTTTCGCCGTCTTCCACTCGCCAAACTCGAACCCCATCGGTGTCGCCGCTCACGAGATACTCCCCATTCGCTGCAACTGCCACCGCCCGTAGTTCCCTATTGGCGTCGATTTCGATGAGTGCCTCTTGTCCATTACCAGTTGTCGCTAGCGTGGTCATAAGCGACTGTAGAGTGTCGATGGAGGGAGTCAACGAACAAGCGAATACACGGCGTTGTCCTTGTTGTTATAGGTCACGCTTGCTTCTTCACCTCGTGTTCCCGGCCTGGGCTGTGTCCCTACGGAGAACACCGTGAGTCGGCGACGGGCGTACCCGTATCCACTAATGTTTCCCTTGTGCTGCGCCCAAACACATACCAAGGACACCCATACCGATTCAACCAGACACTTGGTACATGGCTATGAACAACTATCTGCGAAGCCACCGTTTCCATCATTCAAGTATTCATCCTTATAATAGCGAACAAATCTATTAGTAGTACACAGTCCACAAGCACACATCATATCGTATGCGCATTTATCTAGTAGCCGATCAGGACAGCATTGCGCTCCAACCAGCGGTTTCAAGAATCACGACTACTTGTTCAGCTCCTCGGACCTCTTCTTGAGCTCTTCTCGACTCTAAAACGATGAATCAGATGCAACGTAAATAATCGAGTGCGGGTCTTACCAGTGGCGCATCCAACTTGCTCAACACCTCTTCACTGGGGACATGTGGCCCCCGAGCATGATGCGCCAACACAGCCGGGTCGCCCACCAGTCCAGCGCCCGGATCGGCGAGATCCGCGGGGTTGTTCGACTTCTGTAGTTATACGTTGGTTACGGCGATCTCGAATGACGGACGTCAACTGACCGCTGGGTGAGGCAAGATGTTGAAATGCTGTTCCGTCTGCTGGACGGGGTTTGTCTTGGATGATTCTGACATGATGGGATGGGGATATGGTGCAGACATTGAAAGCCCCTTATCTAGTCCCGTGGGCTGCGCCTTCAGAATGACGTCATTTCTTAGACTCCACTGCGCCCCTGGCGACCGCCTTCTATGATACCATCCATTCATGCCCAGCACGTCGAGTACTGTACAACAATCGGCATCCGTAAAACGAGGAATTACAAGTAGAAACAAATCTCATCGCGACGCTTGTTGATAGGAAAAACTGGGATAGGAAAAACTGGGATAGATAGATGGCATAATGGCTGACATGGGCAAGTAAAACGAAGAGTTCACTTTGACAGCATCATCTGTTTCAAGAAGCTGAGCAAGACAGTCAGGAAATTACTGGACATCACGTCCTTCTCACCTTGACGAATTCTAAGCGGTCGGATGAGTAGCTGTTTGGGACGGAGCAACGAGACGACATATCACTGACCGTCGTAATTGATCTGGCCATCGCCATCCACATCCGCCTCGCGGATCATTTCCTCCACCTCGGTCTCGGTCAATTTCTCGCCTACAACTCGCATTGAGCACACACCGACAAGATCGCCCCAGTGCAGCAAACTCACCCAAGTTGGTCATCACGTGTCGCAGCTCTGCTGCACTGATGAAGCCATTGCCGTCCTTGTCAAACACCTTGAAGGCCTCCTTGATTTCTTCTTCGCTGTCCGTGTCACGCATCTTGCGCGCCATCATGGTCAGGAACTCGGGAAAGTCGATCGTGCCGTTTCCGTCCGCATCGACTTCGTTGATCATGTCCTGTAGCTCCGCTTCCGTGGGGTTCTGTCCCAGCGAGCGCATCACCGTGCCAAGCTCTCTGGTGGTGATCGTGCCATCACCGTCTATGATCAACAGGATTTATCAGACTTTGAGACGGTGGGGGGATGTAGGTATATAGGTTTGACCTTTGTCGAACAGAGAAAAGGCTTCCTTGAATTCTGTGCGCACACCATCAGCTGCGAGAACATTAGTGTGCACAGGGTGGATTTACTCACCGGAGATTTGCTCTGGGTGTCAACGCAAAAAATGAGTTAATCCGTGGGCTTATGTTCGATCCGAAACCTACCTTCAGACTGGGTAAAGGTAAATCGCCCGAGAGCGACTTATAAGCCGACGGTCACCACGTGATGTTCTATATGGACGCACCAGTTGATCCGCCATTTTCTAGAAGCACGTCAAAGAAGGTGTCTGTTGGAAATCGCTATGGTTGGTAGTTGGGGTGCACTGGGTGTCGATGGAGAGCAAGAAGGATCGTCGACTCACTTGAGCCTTGTAAACCCTTTGATCTCGGCAATCGCCATAGCCAAATCAGGTGACCTAGCCCCAAACCCAGGGCAGTCCGACTGCTAAAAAACGCGTCCTCAGACGATCAAGCAGTTCTTGATAGAGCAAGTCGTGCCGAAGGGCCAGGGGACACTATAATTATACGCCGTGTGTAGAATACGTGAATTCATATCTAATCCCACTCGTCATCGTCGTCATCGTCATCATCGCTGTCGCCAAGCTTCTTGCTTCTTTGCAGCAGCGCCGCCGCGAGGGCAGCGGTCAAGTCCCCACCTCCACCCGTGCCGTTGCTACTCGATTCCTCTGCCGCAGGTACAGGTGCGGGTGGCGGCGTTGATGACGGGGCCGGTGTCTTGCGCAAATTGGATACGCTCTGTCCACGGATCGATGCTAACAGGTCAGCACGCCCAGGTTGTGGGGGTGGTATAGGCGCAGTCACTCCGGGCGGTGGTGGCGGTGGTGGTGGCGGGGATGGTGGAGAACCTTCTTGAGCCGGAGGAGGCGGAGGGGGTCCGCCGGCTCTAGGTGCTGGTGGAGGAGGTGGGGGCGGGGCCGGAGGTGGGGGCGGAGGTGGTGCCAGGGGTGGTGTACCATTCTGAGTACGCACTGGAGGAGAGGGCGGTTTCGGTGGTGGCAGGGTCGGGCGGACGATTGGGGGTGGCGGCGCAGCATGCGGTGCACCATTCTGAGGGCGCACCGGAGGAGAGGGCGGTTTCGGCGGTGGCGGGGTCTGGCGGACGATCGGGGGTGGCGGCGGCGCAGCAGGTGGCAAGGTCACTGGTCGAACAGGTGGAGGGGGAATGTTGGGTTTCACTGTAGGTGGAGGGACTGTGGGTGGGTTAGGAGCCACGGAGCTGCGTTGTGGACGCGGAGGAGGGGCAGGCAGACCGGGCCGCGGTGGTTGTCTGGGAGGGGCTTGCGGAGCTGGGGGCGACAAGTCTCCGTTGGTCGATGTGACGCTATTCGAAGCCACATGGGCACCTCGCCGAGGAACTGGTGGTGGCGGAGGTTTCTTCTTAGTTGCTGTCACCGCTACATCCTCACTCCGTCCCGCTTGGCGGACCCAGTCCTGGATGAATTCTCTGTTCTCTTCGATGATATCCGCGGTGATCCCTTGGCTTTGGAGATTTCGAACAAGTGAAAGCCACGACTCGTCAACATTGTTGCTTGTAAATCCCTTCTCCTCGTCGTACCCGACGTGTGCAACATGTTGAAATGAACCGTGTTGAGGCCCTGAGATCATTGACTTGTCGATCCTGCCACCTTTCTTGACCTTCTTCGGCTCCGGAGAAACCTTGGTGGCTTTCTCCACTTTGCGAGTTGTGACTTTCTTGTAGAACAATTTTGCATCTTTCTCTTCAGCGAAGACGACGCCGATCATGCACTCCTAGAAAGAGAGTGTATGGTTGAGTCATTATTCCCTGGTCAAACGACGAACTCACGTCGCCAGCGAAAGAGTGGAAGAATGACCGGTCCATGTGGTACTCGAATTGAGCGTAAACCTCGTGTTGCCATATGACACCCCGCGTGCCAGTAAAATCAACCAGCTTGAAGACGAACACATCTTTCGACTTGTCGTAGGTGAACGCCAGTGCTCCCTGCAGTCCGCCGTATGACCATTTGCCACGCTGCGGATGCGCAAAGTAGATGCGGGCAGGCACTGCAACAAGGATCTTGTTGGACGAGGATGGAACTGCGGAGGTGACCTTTGCCTTCTCTTCTGGAGTTATTGATGACTTGGGGGGCATTTCAGGGGAAGGCCGAGAGGAGCACGAGGAAATTCGAAAGAGAAGTGGTGAACATCTAAGCGCCACGCCGGGATCGGTGCTGTGACTTCCTCATGCGGGTGGCGTGGAAAAGTAAAAGTCGTAGCGATGCTGCCCGTATCGACAATTACTGCTGTTCCATGTTCCAACAGCACCCCCTGGACCCTTCTGAACGGTATTCCTCGGTCACTCTCGAGTTCTTCCTGTTGGGCCTGTCCTTGAACCGCCCAACCGCTGGCAGTCGTGAGAAAATCCATCGGGACACCGGGCCATCACAGATCGGCGGACAGCTTTGTTTTTAGACCAGAAACATGGTTCAGGGACATACATATTGCCCTCTCCCCCCCTCCCCCATTGGACATCGAGTAGACTCATCATTTCATGAATTGGTCGTTTCCTGGTTCTCGTGCCATTTTCCAAGAAAATTTTGACCCAGGAACCAGGGTCTTTGGTCAATGGTGGCCCTGGTTTCGGAATCATGAGATCAGACCCCATTATAGCGCGGATCTGTACACCAGCGCTTACCCCACATCGTCGCTATGGTGCGCACAACTATGCCCTTCCTACGACCTAATCCCCGTTATCTCCTCGGCAATCGGCTCGGTCGACAAGTGTTTATATGCAGAATTTGTGGTAAGCTCCCCATACTTTATTATTCTTTATTATTGCGAAGGACACGCAGTACCCCGCCAGAACAAGGTCGGAAACTTTGCCAGTACGATGCATGATCATATCGGTGCTCGTGCAGAACCGGAGCTGCTGGAGAGAAACAAGGTTGCAATGGGATTGAATTTGTGTATGGTGCACGTGAGATTCTGCCATGTCCTAGCTCCCTCACAGAATGTCTCCAGCAGTGGTGGGAAGGAGGAGCCTGGTCGGACTGCCCCTGACGTGGCTGCTGTCCCACCTCTCACGTGTTACACTTAGATCCGAGGCAGTAAATTATCTTTTTGGTCAGGAAATAGTAAGTAAATAGTGCTTGCAGTGACACTGAGCCTGTCTTTATCCTGACGACGGGCGCAGATCTTATTGGCGCGCGGACGTCGCAATCACAGCGGCTGCATCAATTTTTAGCACCAACCCAAACCCGACCCACTTAAATGTTGAGCTCAACTCCGACCCCCATATTCTTTACAGTAAACTCTGGTTTCGTAGCTCCATCACCATGGAAAATTAGATTGCCGGCTCCATCACCATCATGACGGAAAAGCAGATTGCCGAGCATCGGATCATTGCGGTCACATTCCAGCCACGAGTAAATATTTGGACGTACCCGGCACAGACAGAAGGTAATAGGGCATCTTGGTTTCAGGGGTGCCGTCGACCTCAAGGTTCGTTTATGGATCCGAGGTACGCCTCACCTCCGTGTCGACGTTACACCTCACCCCGCGGCAACAAAGTTGAAGGCCTAGTACTGCGTCCCGCTTGAACTCTGGAGTCCGGACTTATAGATTGCCTTGAGCCCCCCAGCAATAATTCTAGACGGGTGATGACGAATGTCGATTGAACACTGTGGCTTCAAGATCAGGCGAACGCATTTGTCGTGTTTCACTGGCCCATAGTAATGCCGGATTAGCTGGAGTCTTTGACAGCTAGCTGCAAACCTGTGCCGGGTTCCCAGTCCACAAATCATGCATTTAAAATGCCTCGTAGCATCGAAAGAGCCCCACATCCACTCCCACAAGCCTTCATTGCTCACATGTCGAACATGCTCTCCCGTCATCCTCTGTTCACCACCCGATCCGAGTTTTTGTCCGTGAATGAACGTATCTCACTCTCTTACCAGCGTGCCAAACTGGTGATACAAACATATGGTGCGTCCAACGAGCTGTAACTTTCATACCGGTCCTCACGCTTTCCCCGCAGGCTTGTCCGCGTCAGATGTCGAGCATTGTTCTGCCAGATATTGGTCCATGGTCACCGATCCCATTCTCGCATTGGATGCTGCGATGGTCACAATATTATTAGCTCACGTCGGGCTGACCATTGGAACCCTCGCTCGTCATATTCGTCGACGACCAGACCTTGAGCCGCTAGTAAATCGCCTCCTCCGATTCGACACCGTCGGTATCTACCTCTTGACCGAGAGAGGACACGGATTGGACGCCTTTAACATCGAAACCACAGCTACAAAAACGTCTCAAGGCTTCATTATCCACACGCCCAGAGAAGAGGCATGCAAGTCAGTCAATTCTGTCGTACAACTCTTGTGTTATTGATTGAACGAGTAGATTCATGCCCGCCTCTACGCCGTCCTTTCGGATATCGAAAGTGGCCTTGGTCATGGCTCGGCTGATGGTGGATGGCGAGGACCGCGGTCCTCGCTTCTTCATCGTTCCCATTTGCGATGAGCGCGAGATGTTCACAGGGGTCGAGTCGGTCCGGTTAGGTCCCCGCTCCGGCACGGCTCCACTGGACTTTTCGATCACTCGCTTCCACTACGTGCTCGTCCCCCACACCGCATTGGTGACCTCGGACTTGGAAGACTATTCCTTACCCAATTTTCCTTTGAAGGCTTGGTGGGATGAGGTTTGGCGTATACCGGTTGGAACAATGGCTATCGTTGCATTCACGATACCTGCTCTTAAAGCCATCTCCTTCATTGCCGGAAGGTACTCGATGCACCGTTCTCTCACGGGGAAGGGCACTGGGCCAATACCCATCGTATCATTCCGCACACAACAGTGGCCTATCCTGCACGCCGTCGCTGTGAGTCTTGTGATGGAGAACTGGTACAATCTCACTGCAAGCCGGTCCACGAACGAGTCCCTCGATCCTCGCGTCCGCCATGGCCTCGCCGTCATCGTGAAAACGACCGTATGCCGCCATGTACAGCGTTGCGTATCAGAGGTTGTCGAACGGTGCGGTGCTCAGGGCACTTTTGAGCACAACTTTATGGCTCGCTTTGAAGTCAGTGACATATTCCTTTGTTTGGTGTTGATGCTCACTTGACGTACCTCAGAACGACCACAAGGGCACCGTCATTGCGGAGGGAGATGTGCAGACTTTGTGCATTCGGTTGTTCTCAGAGTTATTGCTCCAGCGATACCAGATGCCGCTCCCGGATGCATCAGAATCTCTGCTTGCCCGACATGCCGTATCGTCATTCGAGGAGAACAAGGCGTTGCTAGAGCAGCTACCCGGGGGTCATCGCAGCCAAGCCTTCAACACGCTCATTCTCCCACAAGCAGAACCTGCCATCGAAGCCATGGGTCACTCGATGGCCTATTACGCCGGTCTCCAAAAGGGTCTACCCAAGCCCATCCTCGATGTCTACGAATGTGCCGTCATCCGTCGCGACCCCGCGTGGTACTCTGAAATCGGAGGTTTGACGCGTCACGATCAGCGTGTTCGCGAAGACGACGCGGTCACGCGTGCCATGCCACATCTGGCGGCTTATCTGGACGATCTCAACATCGAGGCGTACGTCTCGGCACCCATCGTGTCGGATGCTGCTTGGAAGAAGTACTTCGGTGCCTTGCCTGCGTTCAAGGGGAACACCGTGCCTGTTTTTGAGCAGGCCCCGGCCAGGTTGTAGGCAAGTGCCAGCCGCCGTCGGCCCTCGTTCCATGTACAACTCGTATCTTTTCATTGGTTGCAGGATTTTTTTATCCCGATATGGTATTTATGTTTAGGCGTGCGATCACGAAGATTTGCTCGTGTCTTTTGATTAGTTGGGTGAAATCCGATGTGTTTGTCAAAACTCCAATGACTCGACTTTCGGGGCAGATACGTTGAACAGACAACGAGAATTTACATAGAAGCAAGGCTGCCCAATTTTTGATGCCGATACAACGACGGGGGGAACGTTCTGTTACCTTGACGCTGGAAATCGGGCTTGTGGGTCCTCCGAAACTTGTTCCCCTCGACAAGGCATTGCAACGCCATCAGTCCTAAATTTGGATGATTGGATCCCATCGTGCTCTCGTATGAAGCCCACCAACGGTGAGTACGGGCACCAGGATCTCACTTGGGCCTCGCTCCACTCGCTAAAGAACAGATAGCATAAAGCTTGATAGCAGTTACAAACAGCGAGTACGAGCAATCCAAAGCGAGAGAACGAACGAGGGTATAGGTTTACTAGAACTAGGCACCGAGGTGGACATAAAGAATCCGTTGATCTAATGGTACATCCACAGATCTCATCGTCTTGTTCAGTGCGAACGCTGCGCGGGTATGATCCAGACGTCCAGACTCGTCCACCATATGTTTATAAAACGTCGACGTGATCTTGTTCGTCTCACCATCGTCCACCGCCCACATCGTCCCGATCACGGAACGAAACCCAACGAACTGCATCGCCGATGCGAGATGGATCACCTCGTCCGGACTGTCTTTGTCCCCGACAGTCGTATGACATGCAGAGAGATACGCAAATTCTGGATTCTTCAATTCGCACCCGATGATGCGTTGGATTGTAAAGCGTCCGTCCTGCAGAGCAAACGCGGACTCGAATGGCTTTTGCCGATCTGGAAGACCATGACATGCAAGGTGGACCCATCCATTCTTGCCAAGTTCTTCAACGACCCTAGAAGTCCGAGATTCCTCTCCATCTATATGCGTGAATGTCGCGAGGCCGTCGACGCGCTGACGAATGTTGTCCAGCTCCGCACCTACGGAAAGGAGTTCGCTCTCGCCAGTAGCCTTGGCTTGACCGATGGCAATGAAATGTTTCCCATTCGTTGTTATAGTGGAGTCCGATGGATCATGTCGTCTGGCACGAATGAGGGCGGCCAAGGTTGGGGTGTAGGACGAGATGTAGAGCTCAGGGAGATTCTGTTGGCCTTTCCTATACGGACCGGCAGCATGCAAGGGCAGCACAGAGAACTCGGCGGTGGGACACCACCAGATGTGTGATTGAGATGGATGGGTCGTCTGGAGGCAATCGACAATGGGCGAAACGATCTGATTCCAGAGTCTGCGTAAGAAGAATGCGAGCTCTTTCGTCATGTCCGCCCTGGTTGCGTGCACACTCAAAGTATGGACCTCCGTTGACAGCTCGCGAACACCGTCCTGTGTGATCTGTGACGGAATATGAACGGGATCACGATCAAGGAAGACGATGAGCGCGTCACAGCTATATTTGCTTGAATTGACGACGATGACGGGTCTCCCGCTGGCTGCGCGTTTGAGATCGGGGAAGAGCGAGGGGGAAAGGAATCGGGAAAGACCGGGTAACTTGCGAATATTAGTGATGATTGTCTGCATTTCAAAGTTGAGACTGCACAACCGTTCATGCTGATCTGCACTGAGAGCATTGCGAATGAACAAGGACACCCGCGTGAGCTCGTCTGCCAACGACTTTCCTGCTGAGCCAGACAGTATGACATTGTGAAGCGGGGAATGGAGGCGAGTGAGCTGGCTCCAAAAGACACCCCGACCTTGTTCGAGAAGTTCAACGGCAAGCGCAGGAGCACGTTTACGAAGACACGCTGAGAATGCGTCCACTGCGAGTGACGACGTGAGTTTTTGTAGGATGACAAGATGTTGAGGCAATGACGGCAGATTGGCCAGATGTTGGATAAGTAGTTGAAGAGATGTTTCATATGCGAGAAGGATCGTGGGATGGTGGAAATCCTCGGCCACACGGATCCATTCCCTAGTGGCAGAAAGATCGCCGGGAAACACAATTTGGGACACATGTACGAGTTGAGCGTGAAGACTGAACACCTCCTCCTTATCCTGTAACTGCTTCGACCGTGTGAAACGATGGCAGGTAGTGTGCAAGGTGGACTAAAGACGTTGACCAATCAGGATGTCCTTGCGGGCAAAGGTCAAGCGCTTCTCGACCGAGGAGAATGACCTCATCGAGGTCCTGCATTGCCCCTATCTTCCTACACCGAGTGAAGAGATGAGTTGAAAGGTAGCTCAAAGACCTAGATCGCTCAGGGTGTCCTTTGGGGCGAAGGTCGATGGCTTCTCGATCGAGGACAATAGCCTCGTCGAGGTCCTCCCTTGCCCAGAGCTGTTAATACCGAGTGAAGAGGCCAGCCACAAGGTTGCTCAGAGAGTTCGATCGAGAAGGGTGTCCTTGTGGACGAAGGTGGAGTGCTTTTCGATTGAGGGCAATGGCCTCGTCGAGGTCCTCCCTTGCCCCGAGCTCGTCGTACCTGCCCGAGAGACAAAGAGCAAGTTTGCTGAAAGAGCTAGATCGAAGAGGGTACCCTTCTGGGCGAAGGTCGAGCGCTTCTCGGTTAAGGATAATGGCTGCATTGAGGTCCTGCATTGCCCCGAGCTGCCTGTACCGAGAGAAGAGAGAAACTGCAATGCGGGACAGAGATGTCGACCGACCATAATGTCCTTGTGGGCGAAGGTCAAGTGCTTCTCGGGAGATGACAATGGCCTCATTGAGGTCCTGCATTTCTCCGAGATCCTCGTACCGCAAGGAGAGGCGGACTCCAAGGCTATGCAAAGACGTTGACCGATCAGGGTGTCCTTGGGGGTGAAGGTCGAGTGCTTCTCGACCAAGGACAATGGCCTCATTGAGGTCCAGCATCCCCCCAAGATGGTTGTACCGCTTGGAGATACGAACTCCAAGGGTGCTCAAAAATGTTGCCCGATTAGGGTGTCCTTGCGGGCAGAGGTCAAGCGCTTCTCGGTAGAGGACAATGGCCTCATCGAGGTCCCTCGTCGCTCCAAGCTGGTCGTAACGATTACCGAGATGAAATGCAAGCCAAGCCAAAGAAAAAATTCGTTTGGGATGGCTAGGTGGGCGAAGTTCCAGTGCTTCACGATCAAGGTTGATCGCCTCGTCGATGTAACCGGGCCCCTCGCCTTGCTTAAACTTGGCAACGAGAGATTTGGCCCGTAAATGCAACTGTTCCACTGGCAGGTACATCGTTTCACTGCCCTGCACTTCGACATTGAGAAGACAAAAGCACATACCTTCTGAATCCATGCTGGCTTACCGAACTTGATGCAACACGGTGGTTTGGGAACAACTGATATGTGCCTGCTGGCGCCACTGGACCAAAAAGGCAACGGTACACAGTTACTACATCACACCGACCGCATGGACTCTTTGTTTGGTGAAAATCCAACTCACCCATGTCGAGGCTACCGCGAGGCGGGATGTCTTGACGAGGTTCTCGGCTTTCACTTTGCATATTAGTGGGATCATGATCGTCGTCGTCGCCTCTTGGGTACCCTCTAGCCCGTCAACATGATAGAACCCATACACATGTTGAATACGCGTTACATTCGTGGTTCATTCCGCGTGATGTCTACTCATGAAACGAGTCAAACTGCGGTTGGGGGCGCCAGAAAAGCGAATATTGCAGCCTGCTTCACAGTGCTAGGCATGGATGGCAAGCTTTGGACAGTGCAAGTGCAACGCGAATGAACCCACGGAGATGTTGTCTGACCATCTCCTTCGGGAGGTCACCTTCGGATCGGCCCCCATTCTCGAAATTATGGTACGAGATGTATCTCTCGATCTTTTCTATGAATCAGCAGGCTTGTTGACACGTTTACTGCGGGAGGCATGGTGGGCAGGATGCAAGCGAGCACGACGACAATGCGAAAGGCTGGGAAAAAGCAAGACAGTCACGAAATATATAAATACTACCCTGAATGGGTCAGAGAAAGGGGAATGGAA
>JBBPRK010001525.1:0-11774 GCA_038093075.1 Boletus patriciae | reverse complement strand
CGGGGATCGAACGCGGTGTGACCGTTCCAGCAAGAACGGAAGCAAGGAGCTCCAACGATACAGATTCTTCCACTTCGGGGCCTGATGCAGGGAGCACTAAGGTCGGATCCTTTTGTGCAAGAGTGGCGCTATCTGGTTGCCATTGAAGCATGCACAACAGTTCGTTCAACCAGCATTGTTCCCTTACGATCTGAGAACGGATCCCGTGAGTTTGTTGAAGAGTGGGATCACACACCGCCAAGTTGCGGTGCACCACGTACGTCCAGAATGTGTGATACCTCACTCGCTGTTTTCACAGGGACTTCTTGCAATAAAAACCCCGGTTCTTGCGGCGCCGCAAGCCGCAAATTAAGAGGCGGATGAGCCTGACTTGGTGAGTTCTGATAAAGTCGATCAATTTGAGAACCGATCCCCAGGAAAGTTCCACCACCCACGTATATAGCTTTGTAGTACTCTGCGGGTGCGCCATTGTTTACCTTTGTGACGCAATGTCAGCAGAGTCACCAATGGAAGTCAAGCAAGAGGTAACAAAGCCGTCCGGCGACAGTGGACTTGTAGAAAGGTAAATCGATTGTCATGGACTACCATTTGGCGAGTGTAAAATATCACCGATCGAACGGAAGTGATAGAACCGGTCTCGGGGAGGCCATGCACAGACCTGTCAAGAATACTTTTGGCTTGAACCACACTTACCAGAAGATCCACCCAACTCCCACTATCAGCCGACTGAGCATGCGACGGACCTATCATGAAGCCGTTGAACGCAAGGTTGCCCATGTTCATTCCTGCCATGGGCCCAAAATGACCCAAATTGCCTAAACCAGCGCTTGTAGCAGACCCTGCTGGGACGCTCATGTTCATCAGGACGTCTGTGGACATATCCGCCGCTATGACAGCCTGTATTGCACGCAACCGACTCTGCGAGACTATTACACCACAATTAGTCGGCTGATGCCTCGACCTTGATGGGCGGTTAAATTCGAGGACCCAAGAATGAGAAGGAACCTGGGGGAACGTGTGGTCATTTGGAAAGTTAGACTGCGGGGATGCCCCAACACCTTCAGATGAAGGGACGAGTTTTAGGCGTGCGATCGTGGCACCATCATACTCTCCTGAGAGGGCCGAGGTCAGATGTGCAAGAGGAATGTCAATGGAAGGGTTGGGGCTGGGCTGCGTAGTTGGCGAGGACCGGAGGAGGCGAAGGTATGATAGAGGAGAAAGCCACACAAGGAAAGACAAGGACGGCGCGTCAAGATACAGCAAGGGTAAGGAATTTCGAGCAAGCATTTTGTCGAGAGGTTGATGCTTTGGCCTATCCGCCGACCAGCGTCAACAAAGGCTAGCCTGAACAGAAAAGTGACGTACCCAGAGGGTTTTTGGGCGTCAAGGAAATGCTGGGCTGCACTGACGGGCTCCATAAACCACCGGATTCCTCGCTCACCCTCGGCGACTGCTAGCGAATCCAGCATCATGAGGTAGCGTAGATGGTCCTGCACAACAAGACCGAGGTAAGCGACTTCAACCGCAGGATCTTCTGCCTGCGTGCGTTGAGCTACAGCGAGCGATGCCTGATTCGCTGCATCAACCCATCTGGCTATGTCCCTGGCGAGAAAGGCATCCAAATCTGGTGCTGCCGGTGGGCCATTAGTATGATTGTTACCAACAGCAAAAGAGGTCTTGACAACTACTCCGCCGTCGATGTCAACGTCGAGGACCAAAACTTTACCCGCCATCATTATGGTCGTGGCAGGGGACGTTCCAGAACTGTCGATGAATGCCTCCATGCCCACTGCACGGCCCCATTCCGCGAGTGTAGTAGGAGACGGGGGGGCAGTGTCGGGGAAGACCACGACACGCCGCTCTGCAGAAAGAGAAGTGGCAGCGGCGCGTGACAGTGCGATGGATGTGGAGATGGCAGTGTGTTGCTTCATGAGACTGACGAATTTGGACGTCTGGTCGGAAGATGGGAGGGCGCTGAGTTGGGACAGCGCATGGCTGAGCTGAGTGGTCGTGTTGAGCGTGGTGTTGAGTCGTGTCAGAGTCGCCGAGTACGAGGTGCTGAATGGGTGAGGGGTTCGATGTTCGTCGGGGGTTGGCGGAGCAGCGAGCACATCGTGCACCGCGGCGAGCAATGATGGCCGTGACTCCATGCTCCTTCGGGTCGTTGAAGTTGAGGTGGACTCCACAGGATCCTGGGCCCGGGCCGCAAGTGATCCGCGAACTAAACGTGCTGATAAGGGCGTATGACTCGGATAAGGCCATGAGGCAGGCGTTGGTTTACCCTCAAATACTGCATTCACCCAAAGCTTCCACAGCGTCCCCCACATCACATCACCCCTTCCCAAAGCCTCCAGCGTCCCCACATCACAGCATCTGCCCCCCACGACAGCGGGAATCCTGGAAGAGAGGTGGACACCCACAACGGTTCAGACCGCCTTCAATGTCTTCCGTTCGCCGCCCCCGCCAGTTTCACTCCACCAAAAATCAGGTTGTATCTCTATCGACCTCCCGTTGTTAAATCTTGGGTGGACCTTCGCTTTGTCGTTGACCCCTGTCAAGCGATCCTCCAACAACCGCAGCTGGATTCCTGCAGCGTTCTCATTTCGTCAGCATAGAAGCGCAATTCCTTGGGGGAATACATCCGTCCATGCTCAACTCTCGCTTGAAGAAGAGTGCACTCCGCACAACAGCATGGGTAACAACTTGACGCCACTTCAAGTTGATACAATGAATGTCGCCTCGGCACAAACCCCTTCGTCTGAACTCCCCGCCGCCGTGCACAATGACACGGGTAGCAACCTGACGCCGCTTGGTACAATGAACGTCGTCCCGGCACAAACCGCTTCGTTGGAACTCCCAATCACAACACTTTGCACCATTTCATCGCGCCGACCTAACAAGGTCTGGCTCATTGTGACAATTTCAGACACTCGCCGATGGACTCTTCCAAGCTCGTTCTGGCACCGTTAACGAAGCACAAATCCATGCGCAGTTAGTCAGGCAGAGTGGTGACAATCTCCTAAGTCGATCACTTGCGACCGGAAAGCTTTGCGACGTGAAATTCTTGACCTTTTCTACTTCCGGTAACACTGGAAGGCCCCTCCAGACCTATGCCTCGCTCTCCGTCTTAGAAGAACACGTTGATCTTTCATCTTGTGCGCGAAGGTCTATTTTCAAGCAACGTCCAGCTGACAGTTCCGAAGCTATACTCAGAGAGGGATGGACAACTGCACTGAATCGCAGCGATAATACCGGCGCGAAAGATGTCGGGGAAATTTTGTGTCCGCAGGACCACGAATACGAGCTTGATAGCGATTTTGAGGATGAAGAAGATGAAACCTCATCCCCACCATGTGAGCGTGATTCAGATCAAGCTACCCTTGAAGGCGGGTCGTCTATCCCTACCTCGTCTGCACGCGCTTACTCCGAGACCCGGACAGGCCAACAATCAGAATGCAAAACCGAAAGGTCCAGCAGCTCTTTGTCTTTGTCTTCCTTTGTAGATGGTGGAGGTCAGTCATACATCCCTGTTGCTGTGCGGTTTCTCAATCACGACCAGCCAGTGACCAGTGCTCGGTTGATTACCAGTTCCAGGAAGTCATCAAAGGTCCGAAAGAACCATCATTCGACTCCGAGCGAACGGTCTTGGTAAAGTTCGCAGCCCATAGGACGTGAGTGATGCATTGATAAGTGAAGGTGTGTACTTACTGGATGGTACTTGATGGGAATGCAGGTGGCATGCGTTCTTGTGGTACTGCTACACTGGTAATATCGAATTCGGCAAGTTGAAGTCGCAAGTCGAACCCGGTGTTCGGCACCTCCGTGTGACACCCCTGGAAGCCAGGCCACCCACTTGTTCACCCAAATCGATGTATCGACTAGCGGATCTCGTAAGCATCCTTGTAAGATGGATTCAAATGACACGGAGCTCTAAAGTTTCTCAAGGTCGGCGATAAGGACCTCAAGGCTAAAGCCCTGGCGGCTATCAAAGAAAGAATGACCGAGGCAAATGTCTCGGACGAAATGTTCTCCGACTTCGCATCCAAGTCAGTAACTCCTCATCCCGTGGATTCGTCACTCATAAGTGTGAATAGATACCCTGATGTTCGAGAAGTCCAACTTGGTGTTTTCATGGAGCACAGTGGGTCACCCAAGGTCAAGGAAGCATTTCTCAGAGCGATGGAGAAGTACAGTAGCATGCCTCGTGCGAAACTTGTGCTCTCAGCCTTTTACGACAACTTTGTGGCGCGCCCTCGTACCGGGGAGACAGGCTCTTCCCCCGCCCTCAGGAGAGCTCCCGTCGTCACGACACGGGTGGATTATGATGATGATGATGATGATGACTAACTATGCACGAGGACTAGCTACGGCCTACGAGGACTCCATCCACTCCGCCAGGACTCCTGCCACTGCCCACGAGCGCCGAGGACATGCCAGGCTTCCCATGTGAACCGTGTACCAACGATCTATGTTGTACGATTTCTTTGCCGACGTCTGTAATTCTAGGGATCGAACAGCGTAACGCGATGTGAGGACGCGAGTGGCGTAGCGGGAACTTCAAGAGACGAGAAGCGAGTAACACTCGTCGGCATCATGCATGCATTCCCGAGTCACGCACCATCCCCTCGACGCAACCGATTGAACTTGGGCAGCATCTCCCGGAGATATTCGCCATGTTTAATCCGCAAATCAGCCTCCTGGACCTTGCCTCTACCACTCCATATTCGCTTCTCGGCAGCGGGGCCATACACAGACGTGTACTCGTCCAAAGTCTCGACCTCGGTCGGCACCACCAGACAACTCGCACCGACGACGCAATAGTTGGATATTCGCACCGTATGATGCACGCGCGCTCGGGTGGATATCGTATTGTTATTTCCTATGCCAGTGGAAGGTGACTCGACACCTGAAAGCGGTGATTTGCAGCATCAACCCATCTGGCTATGTCCCTGGCGAGAAAGGCATCCAAATCTGGTGCTGCTGGTGGGCCATTAGCATGATTGTTACCAACAGCAAAAGAACAACTACTCCACGGTCGATGTCAACGTCGAGAACCAAAATTTTACCCGCCATCATTATGGTCATAGTAGGGGACGTCCCAGAACTGTCGATGAATGCCTCCATGCCCACTGCACGGCCCTATTCCGCGAGCGTAGTGGGAGATGGCGGAGCAGTATCAGGGAAGACCACGACACGCCGCTCTGCAGAAAGAGAAGTGGCAGCGGCGCGTGACAGTGCGATGGATGTGGAGATGGCCGTGTGTTGCTTCATGAGACTGACGAGTTTGGACGTCTGGTCGGAAGATGGGAGGGCGCCGAGTTGGGACAGTGCATGGCTGAGCTGAGTGGTCGTGTTGAGTGTGGTGTTGAGTCGAGTCAGAGTCGCCGAGTACGAGGTACTGAATGAATGAGGAGCTCGATGTTCGTCGGGGGTTGGCGGAACGGCGAGCACATCGTGCACCGCGGCGAGCAGTGATGGCCGTGACTCCATGTTCCGTCGGGTTGTTGAAGTTGAGGTGAACTCCACAGGATCCCGGGCCGCAAGTGATCCGCGGTGTTGATAAGGGCGTATGATAAGGCCATGAGGCAGGCGTTGGTTTACCCTTAAATACTGCATTCACCCAAAGCCTCCACGGCGTCCCCCACATCACACCACCCCTTCCCCAAAGCCTCCAGCGTCCCCACATCCCCACATCACAGCATCATGTCCTCCACGACAGCGGAAATACTGGAGGAGCGATGGACACCCACAGCTGTTCAGACCACCTTTGTCTTCCATTCGCTGCCTTCCAGACCACAATCAGGTACCTCTATCGACCTTCCGTTGCTAAATCTTGGGTGGACCTTTACTTTGTCCTTGACCCCTGAGAAAAACACGGCAAAGCGACAGGCAACCAACCGGGGATCAGTCAAACCAGTCACACGCAACTGGATTCCTGCAACGTTCTCTTTTCGTCAGCATAGCAACGCAATTCCCTGGGGGAACACATCCGTGCATGCTCAACTCTCGCTTGGAGAAGAACGCACTCCGAGTCCGCACAACAGCATGGGTAGCAACTTGACGCCACTTGGTGCAATGAATGTCGCCTCGGCACAAACCCCTTCGTCGGAACTCCCCACCACCGTGTACGGACTTGATTGTCCCGTAGGAGAGTCCGCGTCGCACAATAACACGGGTAGCAACCTGACGCCGCTTGGTACAATGAATGTCGTCTTAGCACAAACCTCTTCGTTGCAGCTCCCAATTACAACACGTTGCACCATTTCATCGCTCCGACCTAACAAGGTTTGGCTCACTGTGACAATTTCAGACTGTCCACTCGCCAAAGGACTCTTCCAAGCTCGTTCTGGTACCATTAACGAAGCAGAAGTCCAAGCGCAGCTAGTCAGACAGAGCGGTGACGTTCTCCTAAATCGATCACTTGCGACCGGAAAGTTTTTCGACGTGAAATTCTTGACCTTTTCTACTTCCGGCAACACCGGAAGGCCCCTCCCGACCTATGCCTCGCTCTCCGTCTTAGAAGAACACGTTGATCTTTCATCTTGTGCGTGGAGGTCTAATTTTTAAGCGACGTCCAGCTGACAGTTCCGAAGCTATACTCAGAGAGGGCTGGGCGAATGCACTGGATCGCAGTGATAATACCGGCGCGAAAGATGTCGGGGAAATTTTGTGTCCGCAGGACCACGAATACGAGCTTGACAGCGATTTTGAGGATGAAGAAGATGAAGCTTTATCCCCACCATGTGAGCGTGATTCAGATCAAGCTACCCTTGAAGGTATCTCGTCTATCCGCATCTCGTCTGCATGCGCTTACTTCAAGACCCGGACAGGCCAACAATCAGAATGCAAAACCGAAAGGTCCAGCAGCTCTTTGTCTTTGTCTTCCTTTGTGGATGGTGGAGGTCAGTGATCCATCCCTGTTGCTGAGTGATTTCTCAATCACGACCAGCCAGTGACCAGTGCTCGGTTGATTACCAGTCCCAGGAAGTCATCAAAGGTCCGAAAGAACCATCATCCGACTCCGAACGAACGGTCTTGGTAAAGTTCGCAGCCCATAGGACGTGAGTGATGCACTGATGTTTGAAAGTGTGCACTGACAGGTTGGTACCTGATGGTAATGCAGGTGGCATGCGTTCTCGTGGTATTGTTACAATGGTAATCTCGAATTCGGCAAATTGAAGTCGCAAATCGAATCCGGTGTTCAGCACCTCCCTGTGACACCCCTGCAAGCCGGGCCACCCACTTGTTCGCCCAAATCGATGTATCGACTAGCGGATCTCGTAAGCATCCTTGTACTATTACAGATGGATTCAACTGACACGGAGCTCTCAAGGTCGGCGATAAGGTCCTCAAGGCTAAAGCACTGGCGGCTATCAAAGAAAGAATGACCGAGGCAAATGTCCTGGACGAGACTTTCTCCATCTTCGCATCCAAGTCAGTAATTCCTCATACCATGGGTTCGTCGCTCACAAGTGTGAATAGATACCCCGATGTTCGAAAAGTCCAACTTGGTGCCCTCATGGAACACTGTGGGTCACCTAAGGTCAAGGAAGCATTTCTCAGAGCGATGGACAAGTACAGCAGCATGCCTCATGCGAAACCTGTGCTCTCAGCCTTTTACGACAACCTTGTGGCAGGCAACGAAAGACCCCTCCTTTCTGCTACCGTGAAACCAGTATTCGATCCTTTTCGGTAACACACGTCTATTTCTTGTCCCATGTAAATTGTGTACCAATGACGTATGTTGTACGATTTCCTTGTCGACGTCTGTAATTCTAGAATCGAACATAGTATGAATCGAACAGCGTAACGCGACGTGAGGACGCGAGTGGCGTAGCGAGAACTCGGGAAGCGAGTAACATTCGTCGGCATGCATGTATCCCGAGTCACGCACCATCCCCTCGACGTAACCGATTGAACTTGGGCAGCATCTCCCGGAGATACTCGCCATGTTTAATCCGCAAATCAGCCTCCTGGACCTTGCCTCTACCACTCCATATTCGCTTCTCGGCAGCGGGGCCATACACAGACGTGTACTCGTCCAAAGTCTCGACCTCGGTCGGCACCACCAGACAACTTGCACCGACGACACAATAGTTGGATATTCGCACCGTATGATGCACGCGCGCTCGGGTGGATATCGTATTGTTATTTCCTATGCCAGTGGAAGGTGACTCGACACCTGAAAGCGGTGATTTGCAGCATCAACCCATCTGGCTATGTCCCTGGCGAGAAAGGCATCCAAATCTGGTGCTGCTGGTGGGCCATTAGCATGATTGTTACCAACAGCAAAAGAACAACTACTCCACGGTCGATGTCAACGTCGAGAACCAAAATTTTACCCGCCATCATTATGGTCATAGTAGGGGACGTCCCAGAACTGTCGATGAATGCCTCCATGCCCACTGCACGGCCCTATTCCGCGAGCGTAGTGGGAGATGGCGGAGCAGTATCAGGGAAGACCACGACACGCCGCTCTGCAGAAAGAGAAGTGGCAGCGGCGCGTGACAGTGCGATGGATGTGGAGATGGCCGTGTGTTGCTTCATGAGACTGACGAGTTTGGACGTCTGGTCGGAAGATGGGAGGGCGCCGAGTTGGGACAGTGCATGGCTGAGCTGAGTGGTCGTGTTGAGTGTGGTGTTGAGTCGAGTCAGAGTCGCCGAGTACGAGGTACTGAATGAATGAGGAGCTCGATGTTCGTCGGGGGTTGGCGGAACGGCGAGCACATCGTGCACCGCGGCGAGCAGTGATGGCCGTGACTCCATGTTCCGTCGGGTTGTTGAAGTTGAGGTGAACTCCACAGGATCCCGGGCCGCAAGTGATCCGCGGTGTTGATAAGGGCGTATGATAAGGCCATGAGGCAGGCGTTGGTTTACCCTTAAATACTGCATTCACCCAAAGCCTCCACGGCGTCCCCCACATCACACCACCCCTTCCCCAAAGCCTCCAGCGTCCCCACATCCCCACATCACAGCATCATGTCCTCCACGACAGCGGAAATACTGGAGGAGCGATGGACACCCACAGCTGTTCAGACCACCTTTGTCTTCCATTCGCTGCCTTCCAGACCACAATCAGGTACCTCTATCGACCTTCCGTTGCTAAATCTTGGGTGGACCTTTACTTTGTCCTTGACCCCTGAGAAAAACACGGCAAAGCGACAGGCAACCAACCGGGGATCAGTCAAACCAGTCACACGCAACTGGATTCCTGCAACGTTCTCTTTTCGTCAGCATAGCAACGCAATTCCCTGGGGGAACACATCCGTGCATGCTCAACTCTCGCTTGGAGAAGAACGCACTCCGAGTCCGCACAACAGCATGGGTAGCAACTTGACGCCACTTGGTGCAATGAATGTCGCCTCGGCACAAACCCCTTCGTCGGAACTCCCCACCACCGTGTACGGACTTGATTGTCCCGTAGGAGAGTCCGCGTCGCACAATAACACGGGTAGCAACCTGACGCCGCTTGGTACAATGAATGTCGTCTTAGCACAAACCTCTTCGTTGCAGCTCCCAATTACAACACGTTGCACCATTTCATCGCTCCGACCTAACAAGGTTTGGCTCACTGTGACAATTTCAGACTGTCCACTCGCCAAAGGACTCTTCCAAGCTCGTTCTGGTACCATTAACGAAGCAGAAGTCCAAGCGCAGCTAGTCAGACAGAGCGGTGACGTTCTCCTAAATCGATCACTTGCGACCGGAAAGTTTTTCGACGTGAAATTCTTGACCTTTTCTACTTCCGGCAACACCGGAAGGCCCCTCCCGACCTATGCCTCGCTCTCCGTCTTAGAAGAACACGTTGATCTTTCATCTTGTGCGTGGAGGTCTAATTTTTAAGCGACGTCCAGCTGACAGTTCCGAAGCTATACTCAGAGAGGGCTGGGCGAATGCACTGGATCGCAGTGATAATACCGGCGCGAAAGATGTCGGGGAAATTTTGTGTCCGCAGGACCACGAATACGAGCTTGATAGCGATTTTGAGGATGAAGAAGATGAAACCTCATCCCCACCATGTGAGCGTGATTCAGATCAAGCTACCCTTGAAGGTATCTCGTCTATCCGCATCTCGTCTGCATGCGCTTACTTCAAGACCCGGACAGGCCAACAATCAGAATGCAAAACCGAAAGGTCCGGCAGCTCTTTGTCTTTGTCTTCCTTTGTGGATGGTGGAGGTCAGTGATCCATCCCTGTTGCCGTGCGGTTTCTCAATCACGACCAGTCAGTGACCAGTGCTCGGTTGATTACCAGTTCCAGGAAGTCATCAAAAGTCCGAAAGAACCATCATCCGACTCCGAACGAACGGTCTTGGTAAAGTTCGCAGCCCATAGGACGTGAGTGATGCATTGATGTTTGAAGGTGTGTACTTACTGGATGGTACTTGATGGGAATGCAGGTGGCATGCGTTCTTGTGGTATTGTTACACCGGTAATCTCGAATTCGGCAAGTTGAAGTCGCAAGTCGAACCCGGTGTTCAGCACCTCCGTGCGACACCCTTGGAAGGCGGGCCACCCACTTGTTCACCCAAATCGATGTATCGACTAGCGGATCTCGTAAGCATCCTTGTAAGATGGATTCAAATGTCGGAGCTCTAAAGTTCTTCGAGGTCGGCGACAAGGACCTCAAGGCTAAAGCCCTGGAGGCTATCAAAGAAAGGATGACCGAGGCAAATGTCCTGGATGAAACGTTCTCCGACTTCGCATCCAAGTCAGTAACTCCTCATACCGTGGGTTCGTCGCTCACAAGTGTGAATAGATACCCTGATGTTCGAGAAGTCCAACTTGGTGTTTTCATGGAACACAGTGGGTCACCTAAGGTCAAGGAAGCATTTCTCAGAGCGATGGAGAAGTACAGTAGCATGCCTCGTGCGAAACCTGTGCTCTCAGCCTTTTACGACAAATTTGTAGCGCGCCCTCGTATCGGGGAGACAGGCTCTTCCCCCGCCCTCAGGAGAGCTCCCGTCGTCGCAACGCGGGTGGATTATGATGATGATGATGACTAACTAGTATGCACACGAGGACTAGCTACAACCTACGAGGACTCCATCCACTCTGCCAGGACTCCTGCCACTGCCCACGAGTGCCGAGGACATGCCAGGCTTCCCGGGTACATCGTTAGCTAAGAACCTTGTCCCATGTGAACAGTGTACCAACGATCTATGTTGTACGATTTCTTTGTCGACGTCTGTAATTCTAGGGATCGAACAGCGTGACGCGATGTGAGGACGCGAGTGGCTAGTAGCAGGAACAAGAGGCGAGAAGCGAGTAACATTCGTCGGCATGCATGTACCCCGAGTCACGCACCATCCCCTCGACGCAACCGATTGAACTTGGGCAGCATCTCCCGGAGATACTCGCCATGTTTAATCCGCAAGTCAGCCTCCTGGACCTTGCCTCTGCCACTCCAGATTCGCTTCTCAGCAGCGGGGCCATACACAGACGTGTACTCGTCCAAAGTCTCGACCTCGGTCGGCACCACCAAACAACTTACACCGACGACACAATAGTTGGATATTCGCACCGTATGATGCACGCGCGCTCGGGTGGATATCGTATTGTTATTTCCTATGGAAGGTGACTCGACGCCTGAAAGCGGTGATTTCCTGCATCAACCCGTCTGGCTATGTCCCTGGCGAGAAAGGCATCCAAATCTAGTGCTGCTGGTGGGCCATTAGCATGATTGTTACCAACAGCAAAAGAACAACTACTCCACGGTCGATGTCAACGTCGAGAACCAAAATTTTACCCGCCATCATTATGGTCATAGTAGGG
>JBBPRK010001524.1:0-11777 GCA_038093075.1 Boletus patriciae | reverse complement strand
CATCTCTTCCAACGCTTCCGTGTTCGACGGCTGTATCTTCAGGGCCGCGCGGAGGTCTGAGTAGAATCTCAGACATGCTGTCGTAAAACCTGGCGAAGATACTCACCTTTTATTGCCTCTTCCGTACGTCCCATCATCCGCCGAGCTTTAGCGCGCCGATAATACCCTTTGATGCTTCGGTGCTGACCGAGTGCCTTTGAGCATGCATTCTCCGCTTCGATCCAACTGCAAGACAGCTTGGTACGAGTGAAAAACGAGGAGTAAGTTCGCCTACTTGCAAAGTTTCAAATACGCCGCCGCGATGTTCAACTGATAGTGAGGCATCTCGGGCTCCACCGCGTGTGCTGCTTGATAGTGGCCTACCGCGATCTCAAAGTCGCCGCGACGAAAGGCAGCGTTGCCCTCCATGAATCTGTCAGGGGCGACCAAAGGAACAAAGAGATCGTCGAGACACACCAGTTCCTTTTCTTTCTCGGCTCTGAGATAGCGCACCTCCATGATCTCAGAGATGGTCATCTCTGGTTGTGTCGAACCTGGATTTGCCTCTTCCTCGGACTCGTTGCCCGTAAAGTCAAGATCCAGGTCCCAAACGTCCTCTTCCTCCACCGTCTCCCATCCATGGACGCCGCTCCCTGCAGTAGAGGAGTCTAGCCACTCCAGACGTCAAAAAAGGGATCAACCTCACCTCGACTGTCCCACTCCCTCTGCTTTCCTGACCGCACCCCACTATTCTCCTCATCCTCCCGCACCGTCTTCTCACACACTTCGCCCAGATGGTCCGTCGAGCACCCACAATCGCACCACTTTGTCGTCAACTTTTCGCGCAACACGTTCCCGTAGCCACTGACGTCAAACTCTCTCGCGACGCGCCACAGCGTCTGCGAGACGCGCTCATACCCAAGACGGACTTTGAGGCGCCAATGTTGATCCCACCCGGGCGGGGGGGTCGACCGCAAGAGGGATTTCTCGCCATACTTGAGTTCGCATGCTTCTTCGAGGGCTTCGAGACCTTCAGCGAGCGTTCCCAAATGAGGTGGCTTTGCAAAAGTGGCATGGGGCATCGCCTCCAGGACGTCGAGATGGGCCTTGAGGGCGTCATAATACGGCAACAAGCGGAGCGAGTGCAGGCCACGGTTGCGACACACGGGGACGTTGTTCGAGAGGGCCTAGCCGAACCGAACCACGTCAGCACGGATCCGCTTCCGAGTGGTTGGAAAAACGAGGGACGCGTACGAAATCTCTCAGGGCGGTGTAAGACCACAGCACGCTCTTGGTGGCGACACGTTCTCCCGATTGACGGAGCTCCATGCTGACGATGGAGCGGAAAAAGTCCTTGATGTCTTCGCAGTCGGCGTTGTGGGCGACCCAAGCTGGACCGCCCACGGTGATGCAGCGCATGACGAAGGTGGGGAGATGGATGAGGGCGACGCAGTAGAGGTGGGTGGAGAAGAGACGGGCAATGTCCTGCTCGAAGCGGAGGATGAATATGCGTGCGATGGCGCGCTCGAGCTGGGAGACGGCGGTCATGGCGCCGGAGATGCCGCGGTCGATGTGGGCGGGCATGCGCTTGTGGTGGTCCCTGGGATGGCCCGACCCGGCGACGCTGGTCGAGCTGGCGCCGGCCGCCTTCTTCCTCTGTCCGGTGGGTCTTTTCTTGACGTGCGAGTACTTGGCAGGCATGGTCGTTGTCGTGATGGATCACTGCCAACGGGTCCTTTCGTTCAGCACGATCTGTGCGCAGACAATGCGGCGGCAAAGACAACGCGACACCGTAATAATAGGATTATGTAATACACACTCTCAATGAATATTCCGAACCCAATCCACATGAAACTGGCGCCAGTCCCGCTCGTCGTCCAGTCGCATATCCTCCACCTCGTCCCCGAGCTCGTATGCTTTTAGTTCTGGACTCGACTCCTCCAGCATCCACGCACAGTCGCCTCTTTCCCGTCTCGTCTCCGTGCGGTGCGATGGAAGGGGCATCGTCTGCATCGACACAGGACGTTCACGCCGCGGAATAGGAGGATGCACGAATCTATCCTGCGAATTCGACAGCGAGGGGGGCGACTCCTCTCCCGCATCAATCTCGCCCAGATTCACGAAAAACGGCTGCGATCCCGCCAGGAAGCGAACTGCATCCGGGTCGACCGGCGACAGGAGACACCCCGCACAGATCTCTTCGCTGTTCCAGGACGTGAGTGCGCGTTCGAATGCACAATCCAGGGACTTACGGGAATTCTAGATAGTCCTCCACCTCCAGGATCGTCCCTCCGGATGACCAGGCATCTGCCATCTCTTTCGTCGGCCGCACAAACATGGACGATGAGCGCAGGCGCGCGACCTTGTGTGGGCGTGGCGGAGGTGCCGGGTACGAATCCGGCGACGTGGACACGGACGGACTTGTGAGACTTGTCCGTGTGGTACTTCGGCCGAGCAAGCGAGAGGACAGAGATGCCATCGAGGATGTACTCGAACGCTTCTCCCGCGAGGACGAACGCGACGAACACGCCGGAGCACGACGGGCACGTGGCCTTAGCGAAATGGTCCGAAGTCCCGAATGAAACAAACTCGAATACTCCACGCCCGTCGCCCAATCTTTTGCCTTTAACCAAGACATGGTCCGAGCATACGAGAGGCGTGCCAAAAAACGACAGCGGAGAGCTCCTCAGCTCGGGGATGATGCGGGTGTTTCGATGGAGTTTTGTGCTATATGTATCCCTGACGACTTCTATCTCAGCGGGGTCGTGAGGCTGTCTACCAGTCATTAGGACAGCCCTGTACTGACGTGGACACTTTAAGAATTTTGAATATCCCAAATCAAAACATCAACACCTGAACCCCACCAGGAGGGCAGTGAAACTGCGGTGCTGACAATGAATTCGAGTGCCCAATGGCAGCGTTTCTAGATAGAAGATATGATCAACCTCCCTGACTGATCGCACTCACGGCCCCATGATGATGTTGGATGGTCATCTTTGGGACGCATCAAATATGAGAAGAAATCGCGGGCATCGAAAACTCCACGTACCTGGTAAGGGGGGGCATTTGTGAGAGCTAGCGCTATAGCACTGGGAAACGTCCAAGGAACCTTTCACTAGAACATCCGGTGACTCCGCGCGGATGGCCACCTCGCCACTGAATCCCATAGCGTTCAACGGCCAGTGCGTCGAGAGGCGTATCCTTATCCAACGCAGAGGCCTGTTTCAGCTTCACCAACGACTCTCTATACACGCAATGTGGGTATGTCGACTTGCCAAGTTCCCGAACTCGTTTGCGATCATCGAGGGAAAAAAGTCAGACAATGAACCCAATTTAGTTCACGCTATGCAAAGACGAGCCCTCTTTTCCCATGGACGGAAAAAGATGTGGGGTTGTTCGAGAATACCTCATCCCCCTTGATGTGAATCCCGCCACACGGAGAACAGCCTTAAAAGAATTTTCTTTCTTGAAATACGACGACCCTTGTTCGACATCACCGTGACTGAGTTACCTTGGGATATGCATTCCACAAAGCCACGGGGCATCGCTATCCCATCGACCCAATCCTCCTGTGTCCGCCGGTCAGGGGCGATGGTGCGTTGTGCAAAAGAACGGCGCGAGCCATGTTTTGATGGGGCTAACAGGAAATAGGTATCGAGACGTGAACACATGACTCGGTGACATGATGATGAACAGCCAGCTCATCATCGAAGCCAGACAACCAAGGTATAAAAAAGGCAGCTTCAGCGCTGATAAGCCTCGGGGCCTGAATGAGCTGACCAAGGATAGCTGGCATCAGTGACTCGTACGATTGCGGTTGAATCTTGATGCAGATGGGCGACAAGGGCGTAAAGGCGTACCAAAAATGTCGCGTACTGCGCATGTAGGTGGTCATGGGTGCATAGGTTGTGAGGTTACGAGCGGTGGGCGCCGAGGAATGAAACATCAAAACGACTGGCTGCAATCACCGTGATCAAGAGTGGCTCTTGATGGCGTGCACGGATCCAGCACCCCAAATGATTTGCCTCCTCTTCGATGGGGACATTGAGCATCATGAGTCTGATTTGAATGGATGATTCTGATAGCGATATCAACACATCCAATGGAGAATAGCCTATCTGTTCGCAAACCGACAAAGGGCCAAAGGGCATCAACTCTATCTTTGCTTGGCCGCCGCCTGAGCCTGCATCTTGGACTGCGCCAACATATCCTTTTGCTGCTCAGCCAAGATCCGACGTTTGTTGAAATACTCGATCTAGAGCAGTGAAAAAAAGGCGGTGAAGTTGGCAAGAAACGTCGCACGAAGAAGCGGAGAGTGACTTGCCCAGCTTTTCGCGCAACTGGTTTCGTACCGCGATTTTTCTTTTGCACATGCGTTCCCCTCCTTTCCGGCTTCGAGAACGCCTGTGCGATCGAGACAGGCAAAGTAGAGGTCTCTGCTTTCCCAGCAATGCTTCCTGTCCTCCCTGGAGGCGGTAGAGACGTCCGGTTTCGAGGTGGTGAACCAAGCCATGGGCGTGTTTCACACGGTGTTGCTCGTACCAACAACATGGTAGTTGGTGTGTAATGGCTTCACCGTCGCCGGTCCACCTCCACCCGCTCTCGCCAGACGAGGTCCCGCCAACGTCAAGAGGCCGTCGACAGCGAGCACCCACCCAGGACGGCGCGGAGACGTCCACATCGAAGCCACATTTCACCAGCAACAGCGCAAACACACATGCGGGCAATGGCAGTCTCCATCAGAAACCCTCCACCGCGTCTCTCTCGGCGCCCCGGTCCCCTCCTGCCCCAACGCAGCCCGCCCGGTTCGTCGTCGCATCTCCCTACGATATCAACTACCTCGTCCCACCCAGCCCGACCGCACCCACAGCGCGGATACGACGGCCCTCCGAGGTGCACTCAGCCGCCGCGGCCCAGGTCCTCGCGCACAAATGGCACGACTACTCGGACGAAGCGATCCAGTCTGCGGTTGCCCAACTGAGCACCGCCGAGTCTCCGTCCGACGCAGATCCCCATCCCTACCACACCGCCCTCCGCGTCCTGTCGTCTGCCCTCCACAATTTATCCCGTGCAAGACTCGAACTCGAGGAAGATCGGAGAGTGTTGGAGGAGAGGCAAAGGGCTGGCAGGAATCGTGCGGACACGTTGTTGCAGGAGCTTTTGCTTTCGGAACAGGAAATTGCACAACGGGTCATACAGTCCGTCTTTACGGACGACGATGCACGTCGACATCGCGTCGAGCGTCAGGAGAGTCTTTCGGTGTGTGTGACATCTGCTTATCATGGGCGTCGTTGTTAATATTGTTTCGCCGATAGTCCCTGAAGACATCCCTCACAGAAGCGCTCGAGGACCGGGTGCCGCTGGGTCAAAAAGTGTCAGTGGGTGAGAGCGTCACGTCATCGACATCGACGTTCCTGCCATCTTCGAACCACACGACCCGTGCTGAATCACAGTTTGGGGCTGCCACCGCCAATGATGCATCATCGGTCTCGGCCACCGTCAGAGAAGCACCGCTGCCATCACACAGCGGAACTTCCACTGATGATACCCACGATATCCATCCACATCTTCCCAGACAGGATAGAGCCTCCATCGGCGAATGGGTAGGGACTTGGTTACACAGAGGCAAGTCCAAATATCCCCGCGGTCTATCTACCTTTGCCATCAAAGAAGAAGTAGCCAGCAAAGAATCATCACGTGATGCATCCCCCAACTCCAACCCCGAAGCCACCTCGGGCAGTTCTCAACGCGCCCCGCAGCGCAAGCACACTAAAAGCGTTTTCGAGACGTTTGGTATCTCGATCTTGAACCCTGCCACGTCTGTCGCTCGGCCTGCCAGACAGCGCAAAGGGGTCAAGACAGCACCGAGTCCGTCATTGGCGCCCGTGCAAGATGGACCACCCCCGTCTGCGGCAACGTCACCCATTCAGAGCACGTTACTGTTACCGGCCCTGTCTGCCCCTCAGCTGGCGACCTCGCCGGACCCGTCCGAGCCGAGAACGGAGACGTCCACCATGCAGTCCCCGACGCTCGTAGACGACAAACGTCTTCCTCAGGGTGCTTCGTTACGCGCCATTGCGCACGCAACGCGCGTCATGACCTCTGACCCGGGCAGCATCCTCGTCGACCAAGGCCGGGACGCCGGCCCCCTCATCCGTCGACTTGCCCTCGACCTCGTCCAAACCGCGCGCGACGAACACATTCTCTTTCGTGAACCGCCGAAGCAGAAGGAACGGAGGGAATGGAAAGAAGCGCGAGTGGAGGGGAGTCATCAGGTCGTTGCCCGGGCGACGATGAGTCCCGTCGAAGGTGTTGCTGCCACTGATTCCTTGTCGCGCGCGTTGAATATCCAAGGCCAGGTCGTGCGCAAATCGCGATCGCGGACAGGCGGGCTCATCTCGGCTTCTCTGACGACACCCATCCTCAATGCGTTGATGTCACAACCTCAGCGAAAGCAGACGGGTGGACTTGAAGGCGTTCCGAGATCCAACGTGGATACCAACGCGATCCCTGCCCAGCCTGTCGCCAACAAACCCGGCTCGGTCCCACTCGAGTCGATCATCCCAGCCACGTCCAAGCCTCCGACACACTATCTCTCGCGTAAATACACCCCTCTGACGGCACCCGACTTTCGCTTTACGATTCCGCTTCCGAACGCGGCGTCGCGGTTCAGCGTCTATCATGATGACGAGAGCAAGCGGCCGCTCACAGATCGATATGGGTTCATTTATGACGTGTCGCAGTATGATGTGTTGTTGCTCATGAGGGCCAAGGAATGTGGGAATACGGCGCCTGCCTGTCTTACCGGAGTCAGGATTGCCGATCGAAAGGAGAGTAATTCGTGGTCGGACGAGGAAGCGGACTTGCCCAAGAGCATCATTCATGTAACCAAGGGACCCTGCGAATGTGATGGACGAGGGTCGTCACCTGGCGTTGGAACGTCGGACGGGGCGAGCGGCAAGTCTATGGTGTCGTCGTCACCACCTGCAGAAAACGGTGGACAGTCGTCACAGAGATCGCGTGGTTCCTCTCCCGGACCCTCTGGTAGCAAGAACCGGTCCACCTTGATCTCTCCGCCTGATGGGCCCCCACCAGGGCCTACCTCTGTGCTCGCAGTCACCGCGAACACGCCACGCCACGTCTGCGCCAACACGATCCGGGTTTTGTTAGAGGACCTGACCAAGATCCATGACCAATGCCAGATGACGACGCGGAAAGACTGGGACGCCTTTGTGAAACAACGCAGTCGAGTCAGGGTCGGCGCCAAGTTGGCATTGCCCATAGCGACGACGACTTCTGTGGGTGGCGCCGCGGCGTTCCTCGGGCTTGGAACGACGGACGAGGAGGAAGAGCTCGCGCATACAGAGGGCTTGATCGGTTTTGCCCAACTCGGCCTCTCCTCGAACCGCGACGAACGCACCCAATTCGACAAGCTGATCCGCGGAGGCATCCCCCTTGTCTACCGGTCCAAGCTCTGGCTCGAATGCAGCGGGGGTCTCGAGATGCGCGAGCCGGGTTTGTTTGGGGACTTGTTGGTGCAGGCGGGCGAGGACGCGGGGCATGCGTTGGTGCGGAACGAGATCGAAAAAGACGTTGGACGGACGATGCCGTTGAATATTTTCTTTGGAGGGGATGGGGCGGGCGTGTTTAAGCTTCGTCGGGTGTTGACGGCGTATAGTCGGTAAGCGCGCGTCGTCGTTTGCGGTGCCCTGGTCACGCTCACTGCACACTGCTCTTCATGTCTTTTCCCTGACATAGGCGCAACCCTGCCGTGGGCTACTGTCAAGGGATGAACCTCGTCACCTCGACGCTCCTCTTGGTCCACGCGGACGAAGAAGAGGCCTTTTGGGTCCTTTCGGCCATTATCGAGCGGATCCTGCCCGACGACTTTTTTTCGCCGTCGCTCCTCCCTTCGCGTGCGTGTCCGCTGGTGCTATTAGACTACGTGCAGGAACTACTCCCGAGATTGCATACGCATCTGGTCGATCTGGGCGTGGACCTCGCCGCGATCTGTTTTTCGTGGTTCTTGTCTCTGTTTACGGATTGTCTCCCGATCGAGGTACGTCGCCTGCCATGCCGATGCCTACGAGTGTGCTCATGCGGATGCGCACGACGTGCTGACACAGACGCTCTTTCGAGTCTGGGACGTCTTTCTCGTGGACGGGCTCGACGTCCTGTTCCGCGTCGCGCTCGGGATCCTCAAGTGCAACGAGCAAGAACTGGTCCAATGCGAATCGATCCCGGCGGTCTATGTCGCGTTGGAGAATTTGCCGACGCGGACGTGGCAGCCGGACAAGCTCTTGCAGGTGTGTGTTTTTGTTTTGTTGCGTTCGTGTTTTGGTATAGTTTGGTGACGCGTCGGTGGTCGTTAGGTCGAGCTCGAGTTGAGAGCGACGATGACGCATGTGGATCTGGTGCGACGCCGGACGTTGCACGTGGACAGGTTGCAACAGCTCATGCCGGGATCGTGAGCCGCCTTTGGACCCTCTGTCATGTTTGTCCTGGCTGGACTTTTCTTCTCTGGGTGTCTTCCCTTGGCTCGCTTTCCTCATTGCCCACGTCTTGATAGAGCAGATAAATTACACGTAGAATTGTTTCCCCCTTTTCGCTACTGCTATAATCCGCTATCGGCGGTTTGTGTATTTTTTGTTGTCGTCAAAAGGACATACCCACATTACTGTACGATGAGTAGAACTCAAGAGCGGTCAATAAACGATCTGCGTTTTGACAATGCACTTCTTCGGTAAATCAGACTACAAGTGCTGTACTTCCCATAACATGCATACAACAGACGGATTCCCACTTTACCAGACGTACGGTACGAGTTTCTTGGGCACCTTGTGCATGTATGCGCCATACTCCTCCTTGACCGCATCGTCTCGCAGAATGGCCTCCTCCTGTCACACAAAGACCCATGTGAGACGTCACCTAGTTCAAAGATAGGGAGCAAATACCTCGATGGGGATCTTGACCGCGAATACGGCTGCGGTGGCGACGAGCGTGAATAGCGGTGCATAGGACCAAAACATAAGGGACCAGATGGCTGCTTGCAACAGCGTCAGGCTAAGTCGTGTCAGTCGGGACGTTGTCAAACGAGTACAAGCGGATAGCAGACGCACGCGTAAAGAGGATGACGAACCAAGGCATACGGGCCAGTCTGGACGACCCTCGATTTCTCGCGACGCTAACGAGCACCCCGGGCATGGCAAAGAGATTTAGGATTCAGGGGTATGGGCACCCAGAGGGCGTAAGCAGAGAGCGCATACGTACCCCGATGGGATGAAACTGGTCACCGAGATGCTCAAACGCATCGTCCGAGAGCGTCTGCAAGGCGATGCTCGCAATGCACGCGAGTACCCTCGCCGTGTTCTTCCAGAGACCTTGCAGCCCGAACCCACACACCACCTCTGACAACGCGAACGCGTTCATCCACAGTGGCTGTTGGAATCCAAGGCTCACGACGGCGATGATGTAGATCGTGGGGACGAGGAAGTAGGTGAGCCCTTGGAGTTGGCTGATGCGGACGGAGAGACGGGTGGGCATGGAGTCGGGTCGGACGGGGCCGCTCTTGGATTGGGCGTAGGCAGAGGCAGACATGATTTTGGAAACGCCATAGCGAAAGTGGTCTGCGGTGCAGAGAACAACGAAAAGTTCGAGTAGCTGGCTGGACGAGTACATGGTGGAGATTGAGGAGAAATTTAGAGGCTCCGGCGAGTTCAAATATGTCGCAGGACCTATGATGTCATTCAACATTATAGGGGCGGATCCCCTGCTGTAACCTCACGTACACGACATACGGGCGTGACGGCATGTAGGTTTTCTGGGTTGGCAACTAGGCGAGCTTACTCCTTGTTTTTCATTCGTACCATGCTGTCTCGGTTGGACCGGAGCGGAGAATGCAAGGCGCTCAGTCAGCGTCGAAGCATCAAAGGGTATTGTCGGCGGGCTAAGGCTCAAGATGATGGGACCTACAGAAGAGGCGATCAAAGGCGAGTATAGTACCGCCAAGTTGTACGGCAACATGTCTGGGGTTCCGCTCAAACCTCCACGGGGCTTTGGAGATCCAGTCGTCCAACACGGAAGCGTTGGGTGAGATGCTTTCCCTGTTATCATACCAGAACGAAGCGATGATGTTAACTTTCCCGTTCGGCAGCACGGCCGCTACGCCGCGCAACATATGTAGTACCCTTGTCCAACCACAAGAGCTTTCAGTCGAGAACGAAGAACGCAGGTTTCCCCGAAGAGGAGCTTCAGGGTGATTCGGGAAAACTACTTCTTCAGACTCTCGGTCAACGTCCTGCTCGGATATCAACACCAAGAACGTCACCTACCTGGTCGACTGTCGGCGCACTCGAGGTTTAATTTGGCCAGCATTTGCGAATGAAAGGGCACAGCAGATCGTTTCGTGTATACCAGGAAAATCACCTCCCCACCACAGTTACCGTGACGTGCAATATAGAGCCCGTTATGTTCGTGACTGCGGAACACGCCCACTGGCAGGATCCCCTGACAATCCTCCACGCCTGGGCTGCGTATACCACCCTTACCCGCCTTACCCACCGTCACAGCTCGCTGAAAGACCGCCAGTGAGCGCCAGATGGGCAGAAAAAGATGATTGACGAAGAGGAGTGGAAATCTGGTCCATATCGTCGAGCACGGTTGGAGGTATGTGTATGCCGCAGTATGCGTTGAAAAAAGGCATCAAAGAAGCGGTCTACGAAGACCCCGCGCCACTCCCAAGGATCCGTGGTCCGTAATAATATCAACTTTCAGGCGTCGACGCTCCAGCAGGCCAGCAACTACGGGGAATCGGTCAACGGGCCGGAATCCGGCGTCGATCCACTTCCCGAAATGCACTTGTCACGAAATGTGCAGTAAATAGATGGCGTGTTATTTCAGCCGCAAACACCACGAAACGGAACAAGTCCAGACTTGGAACCACAACATGCTGCAAAGTCACAACAATACAACCGTGGCGCAAGGCAAAAAGATCATACCACCTCAAACGTTTTTCAATCGGACTCGTCCAGTTCGAGCAATTTCAGACATAAAACCCATCTCAATTAACCCATGAAACTAATATGATTTCCAAGTAATATTCAAGTGAGGTGAACCTCCACCAACCCTATCCGCCAGCTGCTAGTACCCGACCAACCCTCAAGCGTTAACGTTGATGGGGGTGCAACCAAGGTTCACAAGACCGTTCTAAAAATTCGGATCAGCGATCACTGCATAGCATCCATTTCGAGACGGAGAATACGTACGAAATCGTTGTTAGTGCAGCAGACTGCCTGCTGGGTACAACTGTTTCCCGCCAAGCCAACAGCGGTGATGGGCGAGCAGGTGACGCCGACGAGCCCGCCAGCAGCGGCAGCGACATCAACCAGGCCGCACGAAGCAAGGAGGCTGTTCGCCTGGTCCAACTGTAGGCGCAACGGAACATGCGTCAATGACAATCCGAAACTCGAAAAAGCAATATGGATTTACGGTCTGGACGCTGTTGCAGCAATTCTGGTTCTCAGTGCTGCACTGGTCACGGGCCTCGAGGTGCGTGGCCGAGACAAGGAGAACGAGGGGAAGGAGTGCGAAGACGCGAGCGAACATAGTGATGAACAGAGAGCAATGAGTTGGTGAAGAGAGCAAATGAGAGTTGTGGGTGGTAGACCTGTTGGTCAACGTTGCTCTCCCCTTCTCTTTATACCTGGAGAGGAAGACCCCGTCCGACGGATTACGTTCGTTCCAAGACAATACTGCCGCTCTGGACTTTGTGGTCTGGGCCGGGCAGGACTCGGGTATGG